>JAMWET010007027.1:27500-37373 GCA_024036415.1 Prochilodus magdalenae
CCTTCCCAAGGATCCCACCTGTCAGCACTACATGGTGGATGTTCATCTTTAATCCAGACTGAAGTTCTTCCTATTTACCATCTTCTTAATCCATCATTCCGTTCCACCTTAAATACTGCAGCTTGTACAGGCGCCAGAATGTCCAGCAGCACCATTTAAGGTGGAACAGAAAATTCCCACAACAAGCTGGAGAACAGGAAGTCCAGCTCCCACATCTTTAACAGGATCCCGGAACAACTTTAATCTTGCAGTCTGGACGTTTCACTCCACTCTTGGACAATATGGAGCAGCTCTGCTCAGCGTTTCACCCTGAAGAGACTGAAGAGAGGAGCAGCTCCACCTTTATTAGCATTACCACTCCAGCAGCCCATAAGTAGCAGCCATGCTGTGTGCGTGTTTGCTGGTTGAAGCAGATCATCCATCATGTTAGGGGTGGTATGCATCAGATTATGAGCAGTCCCTTTCCGTCTCCATACTCTAATCTCTGGTCCTCTGCTAAACTCTAATCTGGTCTTCCTGTTTTTCAGGCTTGACTCTGGTTTACACCTCATAGTCCCTGCATCAACTGGCCAGGTCTTCTATTGATGGTTGCTTTTGGCCAGATACACCAGATACACTAAGACAAGCAGTGACGTCCCGGAAGGGAGCCGTACCGCCAAGCTCCGGACTGCTGCTACTCATATACTCGCTACATCGGTGTCCTAGTCACTGCTTGCAGTGTACGGGGAACAGCACATACGCTACCTCAGTATGTACCTCAGGGAGCAGCACTAATATGGCTGCACACAGTAGTATGTATCGAGTACACCCTGCACAGCCGGCTCAGCAGGATAGCTCTGCCTTAATGATGCTACGTAATGGTGTCATTTTGTTGGGCTGTAAAATTGGTATGGGGGTCCAGTATGGCAGGACTGTGCAGGTTGGGCTTCTACTACACAGAGAGGGGCCATTGTGGCATCATGCTGGTGGTGTGTTTGGCACTCATTGTTAATGAGAGTCTGCATATGTCACTGTTCAACAGCTTAGACGAATCCTATCATACTGAGGACCTGAAACTGGCTGACACCTGTGATTTAAACCCGTCTGGTCTCCTTGGTACACTTGGTACGCCTTTAAATGGTGGTCTGTTATATAGAGCTGTGATTTCTACAGGACCCCTCTGATTTGGTTGTACCACAGAGCTGAAAGTCTGCACTGTTCATATGCAAATGTCCATCACGTAACTTAATAACCTCTGAAGCACATGGCTAAACTAGCAATTGCTCGGTCAACGTCCACATATTTATGAATCTGACTGTACCCTAGGCTGGGCTGCTGTGTGTGTAGAAAGTCTGGCGGGTTAAAAATGTGCCCAGTCAGTAATTCTGCAGGGCCTTTTAAAAAGATAAGCCTGAGTTTTGTCAAGCTTCTTAACTTCCTGCAAGCCTGCGCCAAAAACTTCTGGCTTCAACTCCTTATCTACAGCCTCCTTTAATTCCCCCCACACACACAACCTGGAGGACTCCAAGACGTGGCATCTCATTCAGGACCAGCGCACGCCCCAGCTTGGCCCCTGCAGGTCATCATCCTGCCAGCACTCGCCCAGGTTCCTGCTGGTCGGGTTAACTCAGGGCTTAGCATGCATGACTGGCAGTTGTGCTCGGATTTGCCACTCGAGGAGCCCTGATCTCTCCTAATCGAGCGGATTCGACCGGAACCTTTCCATTTCAGAACAGCTAGCCCAATGGACAATCTCCCCACTACACACCCACACACACACACCGGCCCAGAACCCTCCTCTTTGCTCTCTTGAGTCCACTCTGCTGTTGGCTTATCTCAGTCAGGGATGCAACATAATTTCATCCAGGAAGTACAACACTCTCGCTTCTTACAGCCAGAAAAAGAAAAAACGAGGAGGAGCCAAGAAAAGGGAGGTTGTGGGTTTAAATGCCAGGTCTGATGGGGGCTGCATTCAGAAACACCTAGGACACCAACCACCTGAGTCACAATAGCTTGGTCTAGCTACACCTGAGCATCCACCTGGGAGACCACCTGAGTCACCATAGCAATGGCACCTAGCAACACACTTAGCACATGCGGTTTATACCAGAGAACTTAGCTTCCTAGTCAAGGGACATGCAACACCCTTAGCAACCACCAGGGAACACTCGATAAGCAATGTGGTCCTAGCAAACACACCTGAGCATTCACCGGGGGTACACCACTTAGCATGGCCTAAGCAACACTCACAGCATAGTATACTGAGAACACTTTAGCAATGGCCAAGCAACGCCTTAACAACCACCTGTGACACCATAGCAATGGCCTAGTAACACCTTAGCATCCACCTAAGTTACCATAGCAATGGCCTAGCAACACCTTAGTATCCACCTACGTCACCATAGCAATGGCCTAGCGACACCTGAGCATCCACCTGAGTCACCATACCAATGGCCTAGCAACTCCATAGCATATACTGAGAACACCTTAGCAACGGCCAAGCAACACCTTAGCAACCACCAGGGACACCATAGCAATGGCCTAGTGACACCTTAGCATCCACCTACGTCACCATAGCAATGGCCTAGCAACACCTGAGCATCCACCTGAGTCACCATAGCAATGGCCTAGCAACTCCTTAGCATATACCCAGAACACCTTAGCAATGGCCAAGCAACACCTTAGCAACCACCAGGGACACCATAGCAATGGCCTAGTAACAGCTTATCATCCACCTACGTTACTATAGCAATGACCTAGCAACACCTGAGCATCCACCTGAGTCACCATAGCAATGGCCTAGCAACTCTTTAGCATATACCGAGAACTCCTTAGCAATGGCCAAGCAACACCTTAGCAACCACCAGAGACACCATAGCAATGGCCTAGTAAAACCGTAATATCCACCTGAGTCACCATAGCAATGGCCAAGCAACACCTCAGCATCCACCTGAGTCACCATAGCAATGGCCTAGTAACACCTTAGGCAGTAACACCACCTTCCAATGGCCAAGCTAAGCACATGCCCCCCATGAGACCCCATAGCATCTCATCGTGCCTAGTATCAAATAGCAATGGTCACCATAGAGAAACACCAAGAGCACATCTACCTGAGTCACCATAGCAATGGCCTAGCAACTCCTTAGCATATACCGAGAACTCCTTAGCAATGGCCATGCAACACCTTAGCAACCACCAGGGACACCATAGCAATGGCCTAGTAACACCTTAGTATCCACCTACGTCACCATAGCAATGGCCTAGCAACACCTGAGCATCCACCTGAGTCACCATAGCAATGGCCTAGCAACTCCTTAGCATATACCCAGAACACCTTAGCAATGGCCAAGCAACACCTTAGCAACCACCAGGGACCCCATAGCAATGGCCTAGTAATACCTTAGTATCCACCTGAGTTACCATAGCAATGGCCTAGCAACTCCTTAGCATATACAGAGAACACCTTAGCAATGGCCGAGCAACACCTTAGCAACCACCAGGTGCACCATAGCAATGGCCTAGTAATACCTTAGCATGCACCAGGGACACCATAGCAAGGGCCTAGTAGCACCTCAGCATCCACCTGGGATGCCATAGCAATGACCTAGCAACACCTGACCATCCACCTGGCATGCTATTGCAATGCTAAGAGGAAGGGGGTTCTATTAAACTGGCCAGCAAATGACCAGACCATGTTCCCACAACTCCAGAGTTTGTTCAGTCCAGTTCAAAGTTTTTAATGACCCTCGTTGGTGTAACTGAGATAAAGGGACCTCATCTGCGTAACCCAGATCAGCTGTAATTAAAGAAAGAAGACTTTCTCCATCAGCCGCATTAGGAACAGCGGAACAGCAAATCCCTCACTACATACAGACACAACGGACAAGCTGCTGTACAGCCACGGCTCCACAATTCTTTAACCCTGGGAGGTCACAGTTTTTGCCAGCTATATCAAAACCATGGAGTGCTTTAATATGAACCAACGCTCACCCAGAAAGCAGACATTCCGAATGTGTTGGTAATGTCCCTCAAAGAACGGACTGAAACCAGCTTTCTCCACCTCTAATAAATATTTATTGGTGTAAAAACTTTGATCTCTTTTCCTCCACAGTGTAAAAGCTCTTTCTGTTTAGTGAATATTCATGATGGACCGGCCAATAGAATCGCTCCAAACCTGCTTAGTAATAAACCTTGTTCTTTCAGCTCCACTGCGGGTTAAGAAAGCTGCTTCATCCTCCTGTAAAGCTCCATTCTGGAGGGTTTTAAGGTGGACTGGATAATTCCACCAGTGCTAGTTTATACACTCATCATCCAAGTAATAGCCGCACACAGAAGGAGGTGTGGGATTGCAGGTCTGTTGGTAAGGAAGATGAAGGTGACCAGGATCAATAACTGATGATAAATTTAGACTGATATGATCAATATTTATTGAGCTACACATACAGAAGTCTGTCTCTCAGTATGGCGTCTGGCCACCGTGTTTGCCAACCCAACATAGACGTCTCGGTATGGAGTCCTGTGATAATCCATCCCACGGATTCATTCCGGTGCTGAAGACGGTGCCTCCATACACGGATTCGTTGGTCGTCTCCACCAAGACTAAAGCGGGACTCGTCACTGAAGGTGACCCGCTGCCATTCTGAGTCACTCCATGACGGTCTGGTACGGCACCACTGCAGTCTTTGCTGACGGTGACTCCACCACTGCTTGCTGGATGTCTGTAGTCGTAGCTGTTGGGTCAGTCAGTAGTCAGACAGTCTGTCAGTTCTCCTTCTCCATCCTTCGTGTGGGCCTCCTTCATGTTGCTGGTGTATGCTTTTTTCTATACACTCCCAGCAACAGTGCCATGGTAGTATCCTCACAACCACTATGGCGTGCGGATCCATTAATAGGACAATCTCGCGTCCTGGAACCCTACAATGCAACCTCTCTCCAAATTTTCCAACTGATGGACTTGCTTTTGAACTCTTCTCTGAAGCATACTTCCCTAGCAAGGGATGCTACCAACACAACAGGTACACTGGTAAGGCCCATCCCCGCTGGGTGCAGCCAGTCTCTCAAAGCTGAGGGTAGTTTGATGTCTTCAGTGTTGTTGTATAGTAAAGCACTGAGCTCAAAATTAGGAGAACCTTGTATGTTTGTGAGTGGTAATGTAAATGAGGTGTACGGTCACTCAAAGCTAAACGATGTTAGCCTAAAGTCTGTTAAAAGCCCCAAACGTGACTCTGAGCCAGTTTCATATTAATGATCCATTTACCCAATAGGTCAGAAATTAAATTACACTGTGATGTTCCACTGAGAGTTAACCTCTCTCTCTCAGTCGTCCATCTCAGTATCCGTGGTCAGCACCAGCTATTACTGTGAATCATATGCATATTAGCCTTCTACAGTTTACATCACACACATGGAGCCACACTGGAGCCACACTGGAGCCACACTGGAGCCGAGAATGAGGCACAGATAATACAACTACGTTTAGTTAGACCACAACATCTAAAGCAGAATAGAGCTCACATCAAATACCCGCAATCACACACAGACACACACACTCAAACACACACGCACAGACACACTCACACACACACACACACACACACAAACACACACACACACACAGACACACACACTCACACACACACGCACAGACACACACGCACAGACACACACACACACAGACACACACACACACACACACTCACACACGCACAGACACACACACACACACACACACACAAACGCACAAACACACACAGATACACACACACATACAGACACACACACACACACACACGCACAGACACACACACACACAGACACACACACAAACACACACACAAACGCACACAGATACACACACACACAAACACACACACACAAACGCACACAGATACACATACAGACACACACACGCACAGACACACGGACAGACACACACACACACACACACAGACACACAAACACACACAGACACACAAACACACACAGACACACACACACGCACAGAGACACACACACACACAGACACAGACACACACACACACACACACACATGTGCACAGACACACACACACATACACACACACACAGAGACACACACACAGACACACGCACACCGAGGGGTGCGTAAGAGTAAACACCAGTGTGAATGTGTGCGCATAGAGATAAGACTCAGAAATATTAGTCCAGTTCTACTGTCTACTGGAAGATAAGAGAAGGAGAACATCAGAGACTCTGCACAGCGTGAGTGACACCTAACCTGCACACACACACACACACACTCACACACACACACACACACACACACACAAAGAGAGAAAAACAAGAATCCATTTGCCAGCACAGGAAGAAAACAGTGAGCGAGTCATTTTCTGCAGCTCTGTGTGTGGAAGACTAAAGCCGGGTTTCCATTCAAACATCCCGCACTCTCGAACTTCCAAACTTTACAAAAACAAATTTCCATCTGCAACAGATACGAGAGGAAAGCTCAAGCTACCACAGTTAGGCCCTGCATAGAATGACCTCTACATATATTCACCATCTTTCTATGGTCGTGTTGCAGCTCAGAGACGCCGGACAGGAAGAGCAGTGCTCTGCACCACCCCCAACAAACTTCACCTTGGAGGCATCAAACAATTCCAGGAGCTCAGTCTCCAGAGCCCGTTCTCAAACCAGCTTTGGCTTCAGCCGTTATACAGTGACATGCCAGAAGTCTGAGATATCAGTAGATTGGTTATTAAGGGGTGTTCCCTCAGGTGGACGGTGACTTGGGAGCGTCCACACCTGAACAGCTTATACACCAGAGCTGTTATCCTGAGAGTGAGGTTGAACACTGGCCATGGTGCTCATGGTAGAAAGATGGACCAGGGCTACATCATGAATAGCATCACCTACCCTGTTAGATCTGCTGTATTGACTGTAAGTGCTCTATAGGAGTGTCTAGGAACAACAACTAGAGAACCGGGTTCCCTGGAGTGATGGACCACCATCTGGCAGTTTGATGGAGGAATCTGGGTTTGGTGGGTGAATCCAGGAGAACGCTCTCTCCTGGAATACGGAGTGCCCACTGTAAGTTTGGTGGAGGGGGAGAATGGTCTGGTGTGGTGTTCAAGGTTTGGGCTCGGACCCTTAGTTCCAGTGAAGGGTGGTGTAAAGGCTACAGCACACAAAGACACTCTACACAGTTCTACACTCCAGCTCTGTAGCAGCAGTTTGGGGAAGAACCCTTTCCTGTTCCAGCAGGACTGTGTCCCTTTGCTCAAAGCCAGATCCAGAAAGACATGGACTGAGGAGTTTAAGGTGGAGGAGCTCCAGTGACCTGCACAGAGTCCTGACATCAATACATCTGAGAAGAACAAACAGAAGAACATCGACTGCAGTGCAGGACCTCCCAGTCAACATCAGTGACCAACCTCACAAATGCTCCTTTGACTGAACAGACCCAAATTCCCGCAGACACACTCCAAAACCTTGTGGAAGGTCTTCCCAGAAGACTGAAGGGTGTTCTAGCTTCCAAAGTGGGGAAACGTCATACCATATGCCATGGACTGGGAATGAGACATTCAGCACCCTCATAAAGAGGTGACTGCCAGGTGTCCACATACTTTTGGCCATATAGTGTTTGTATAATATACACATATTTGTCCACTCGCCCTGGCAGGGTAAAAAAACATCCAGGCCATCACCTCACGCTCCACCTGAGTGAAAATGGAGTGGGTGGATGGAATGATAAAGGCAAGAGATAGCTCCCTATCCTCCTCTGTCCCTCCCTCCCCCCCTCCTTCCTTCTGCCCTCTATTCTGGACTGCTATCTGAAGCTTGGCTGCTGTAATGGACAGCTAATCTTAAAAAGACCCTATGGGAACAGGCCTGGGGGATAAGGGACTCGAATTTCGAAAATGTTCCAGAAACGAGTCTGAATCAAACAATCAGTGAGCCCAAACATGCTAGTACTCCTCGGTTCCGTAGGTACGGTACCGGTTCATGTTGTTTATTTGTACTGTTTGTAGAATAAGAGTGAAAATATTCAGACTCGCTGACTGGCTCAAACTGTTGAAGAGCCTGAACACAGCGGGGTTGGGTTTAGGTTCTAGCAACTTCATCAGCTTCACCTCCACAAGGACCTTTATGTTGAAGAGCCTGAATACAGTGGGGTTGGGTTTAGGTTCTAGCAACTTCATCAGCTTCACTTCTACAAGGACTTTTATGTTGAAGGGCCTGAAAACAGTGGGGTGGGTTTAGGTTCTAGCAACTTCATCAGCTTCACCTCCACAAGGACCTTTATGTTGAAGAGCCTGAATACAGGGGGGTTGGGTTTAGGTTCTAGCAACTTCATCAGCTTCACCTCCACAAAGACTTTTATGTTGAAAAGCCTGAACATATGGGGGGTCGGGTTTATGTTCTATCAACTTCAACTTTAGTTCTACAAGGACTTATCTTAAAGAGCCTGAACACAGCGGGGCTGGGCATCTTTAGGTTGCCCAGCCCAAACATGCTAGTACTCCTCGGTTCCGTAGGTACGGTACCGGTTCATGTTGTTTATTTGTACTGTTTGTAGAATAAGAGTGAAAATATTCAGACTCGCTGACTGGCTCAAACTGTTGAAGAGCCTGAACACAGCGGGGTTGGGTTTAGGTTCTAGCAACTTCATCAGCTTCACTTCCACAAGGACCTTTATGTTGAAGAGCCTGAATACAGTGGGGTGGGTTTAGGTTCTAGCAACTTTATCAGCTTCACCTCCACAAGGACCTTTATGTTGAAGAGCCTGAATACAGTGGGGTTTAGGTTCTAGCAACTTCATCAGCTTCACTTCCACAAGGACCTTTATGTTGAAGAGCCTGAATACAGTGGGGTTGGGTTTAGGTTCTAGCAACTTTATCAGTCTCAATTTGTACGAAGCACTTTCTGTAAAAGAGCCTATGAAAACACGTGGGGTTGGGTTTAGGTTCTAGCAACTTTATCAGTTTCACTTTTACAAGGGACCCTTTAGTTTTTTTGTTTTTTTTTTTTTCAAAGAGCCTGAATACAGTGGGGTTGGGTTTAGGTTCTAGCAACTTTATCAGTCTCACTTTTACAAGGACTTTTATGTAAAAGAGCCTGAATACAGTGGGGTTGGGTTTAGGTTCTAGCAACTTTATCAGTTTCACTTTTACAAGGACCTTTATGTTAAAGAGCCTGAATACAGTGGGGTTGGGTTTAGGTTCTAGCAACTTTATCAGTCTCACTTTTACAAGGACTTTTATGTAAAAGAGCCTGAATACAGTGGGGTTGGGTTTAGGTTCTAGCAACTTCATCAGTCTCACTTTTACAAGGACCTTTATATTGAAGAGCCTGAATACAGTGGGGTTGGGTTTAGGTTCTAGCAACTTCATCAGCTTCACCTCCACAAGGACCTCTATGTTAAAGGGGCTGAATGTTCCAGAAACGAGTCTGAATCAAACAATCAGTGACCCCCAAACATGCTAGTACTCCTCGGTTCCGTAGATATGGTACCGGTTCAAGTCAGCTGTTTATTTGGACTGTTTGTAGAATAAGAGTGAAAACATTCAGACTCACTGATTGGCTCAAACACATTAATGAGCGTGCACATTCACACACTCGTCAACTTTAACCAGGCAGAGATCTGGGTTTGAAGGGTCTGGGTGTGATAGGGGTCCATGTGGGTTCACATGCAGTCAGGTGTGAGTGTGTGTCTGCCCTGGGATGGACTGGCAGCCCATCCAGTGTCTTTTCTGCCCTATGTTCTAGCCCTGCCCGTGATCCAGAAGGATGACCGGTTTAGAAGATGAAGGGACACATATGGAATTACGCAGTGTGCTAAGACTAATCGAAGCCGGGTCGTTCATCTGATAACAGAGTTATGGGGTGAAATAGTTTGATTAGATTATTTTAATCGGA
>JAMWET010007028.1:0-12500 GCA_024036415.1 Prochilodus magdalenae
CTGTCAAAGCACATTCTTCATTTTGAGGTTGTTTCGTTTCTTTAGACTTGTGCAGGCCCCGTTTCCTGCTAACTCTGAACAACTGGATGAGCTTCCTCTGTGGCGATAAATGGTGTATGGAAAGACGAGATGAGGCAGTGGCTTACAGCAACCCAGCATGTTTAATATATGGCGCACGCACTACTAAACCCATCACAACATAGCTGTAAAGGCCCTGAGGTCCTGTAATATACATAAGGTGGGCGTTGGGTATGTTTGTAATTTCAATAGCCAAGTTTGTATTCGGGCTTCCCTTCTACTGTAACTTACAGTCTTAAGATCCCGAAGGTGCAGAGATACTGCAGGGTTTGATCTGACTGACAACTATAAAGAGGATCTAGTAATATAAACAATAATATTAAACAGCTGTTAATGCACAAACAACACGGACCTCCAGGGCTTTGTAGAAAAAACAAGTTAGTAGAATACTTGGAGTTATCTGGCAGCACCAATGCTCAGCTTTAGGCCATGAAATTTACCAATTGTTTTGTTTTACTGAAAGTAAGTTTCACAATATCGTATTATACACTATTCAGACACAACACCAAGTCTCATTGTTGCTAAGCTGGGCCCTTTAATATCCCTAAAATTGGCTACATATACATACATATATTTAGCCACTCCAGCAAAGTTCAGGCCTGCAACTTTTTTACCCAAACAAGTTGCAGGCCTGAATTTCGCTGGGGTGGCAAAATAAATAAATTTAAAAAATTATATATTATATATATATATATATATATATATATATATATATATATATATTATATATATATGCACGCACACACACACACACACACACACATGACTGTGTCTGTGCCTGAGTGTATGTGTCTGTAGCTTAAGTACAGCAACTTCAACACAACAGCTATAGTACAGCAGCCCCAGCTTGGCAGCTTCAGCACAGCAGCTACAGTACAGCAACTATAGTACAGCAGCCTTAGCATAGCAGCTTTAGCACAGCAGCCTTAGCATAGCAGCTTCAGCACAGCAGTTTCAGCACAGCAGTTTCAGCACAGTAGCTATAGTACAGCAGCCTTAGCATAGCAGCTTCAGCACAGCAGCCTTAGCATAGCAGCTTCAGCATAGCAGCTTCAGCACAGCAGCCTTAGCATAGCTGCTTTAGCACAGCAGCCTTAGCATAGCAGCTTCAGCACAGCAGCCTTAGCATAGCAGCTTCAGCACAGCAGTTTCAGCACAGCAACTAGAGTACAGCAGTTTCAGCACAGTAGCTATAGTACAGCAGCCTTAGCATAGCAGCTTCAGCACAGCAGCCTTAGCATAGCAGCTTCAGCACAGCAGTTTCAGCACAGTAGCTATAGTACAGCAGCCTTAGCATAGCAGCTTCAGCACAGCAGTTTCAGCACAGCAGTTTCAGCACAGTAGCTATAGTACAGCAGCCTTAGCATAGCAGCTTCAGCACAGCAGCCTTAGCATAGCAGCTTCAGCACAGCAGCCTTAGCATAGCAGCTTCAGCACAGCAGTTTCAGCACAGCAACTAGAGTACAGCAGTTTCAGCACAGTAGCTATAGTACAGCAGCCTTAGCATAGCAGCTTCAGCACAGCAGCCTTAGCATAGCAGCTTCAGCACAGCAGTTTCAGCACAGTAGCTATAGTACAGCAGCCTTAGCATAGCAGCCTTAGCATAGCAGCTTCAGCACAGCAGTTTCAGCACAGTAGCTATAGTACAGCAGCCTTAGCATAGCAGCTTCAGCACAGCAGCTTCAGCACAGTAGCTATAGTACAGCAGCCTTAGCATAGCAGCTTCAGCACAGCAGCCTTAGCATAGCAGCTTCAGCACAGCAGCTTCAGCACAGCAGCTATAGTACAGCAGCCTTAGCGTAGCAGCTTCAGCACAGCAGCTATAGTACAGCAGCCTTAGCGTAGCAGCTTCAGCACACCAGCTTCAGCACAGCAGTTTCAGCACAGCAGCTTCAGCACTGCAGCTTCAGCACTGCAGCTTCAGCACTGCAGCTTCAGCACAGCAGCTATAACACAGCAGCTTCAGCACTGCAGCTTCAGCACTGCAGCTTCAGCACATCAGCTTCAGCACAGCAGCTTCAGCACATCAGCTTCAGCACAGCAGCTTCAGCACAGCAGCTTCAGCACAGCAGCTATAGGACAACAGCTTCAGCACTGCAGCTATAACACAGCAGCTATAGCACAGCAGCGATAACACAGCAGCTTCAGCACTGCAGCTTCAGCACTGCAGCTATAGCACAGCAGCTATAGCACTTCAGGCCAAGAGCCTCAACGCAGCAGCGTAGCCCCTCAGCCACTGAGCGCCAGCCTTAAGCACAATAACATAAAAGCTCTCAAGTAAAGAAAGGGATGAGTTACAGCTTTACCTGCAGAGACAGTGAGGTTCAGGTTCATCCTACACATCTCAGAAACAGAGCTTCACAGGAACAAGGTCTAGCAGCAAACACACAGGACAACTCAGCTACAGACTGGCAGAGGGTGGAAACGATTCTCTCATCAGCCTACAAAATCAAACAGAGTCATTTACAAGCAGGTGTGTGTGATCAGGATAACGAACGGCAAAACGGGATGTGATTGGTCGATGGCAGACATGTGACAGTGATGTCATCAGGGAGTGGCTTCTGGGAGATGGCGTTCAGGAGAACCAAACACACAGGACAACACAGCTACAGACTGGCAGAGGGCTACACCCACTCTCTACTGACCGTACTGAACGCCACCTCATTCCAATGTCCCTTACCCACCGTAAGATGACCTCAAGTGACCTACAGAGAGACTGGCGAGCGGTGGCTGGGGTGAAATGCCCAGCGAGCATGGTACAGGTGGTCTCTGTAAGTTTTCCCGAGCTGTATGATCTTCTGTTTTATATATTTGACTCTGCTACACTGTATTATCTGAGCAGCTCGAATCCAGTTGTTTGGTGCTTGGACCCCTTGAGGTAGCCACATTCGCCCTGACCCACTTCCTCCCTCAGAGTGATTTGGACAGGCTCATTAAAATGCAAATTCCTCCTTTTCCTCACTTATTGCCGTTTTGTCACTTTCCCTCGCTCCGTGCGAGTCGTGATGAGGCTGCGGACTCGGAGGTGAAATTTTAAACGTGGTGGTAATTAGTGCTCAGTGCTCTCCACTGACAAGCCGGGGATTGTTCAGGACATGAGTGCACTTCCTTGTTTGCTTCTTAATTGCTTTGTTTTAAACACACATTGTTTGTTTATATCATAGTCTTCCGTTATTAACATAAAGACACACTGAAATAAAGCAATATGTATAAATACACCGACACAATTCCATTTCCTTAGAAATCGGAAAATCAAGCAGCATTCCAGGTCACCAGCTCAGTTTCAAACTGGCTGAACTGACCACCAGCATACGGCCATTTAGCAGACTGCTGCCTCAATCAGGAACACGCTCCTAGCTATTCATGGCTACACAAGCGTTCCCAGGTGCATGTACCCAGGTGGAACATTTGCCCTGGTGAATGTTCCCAGGTAAATAAAACAAGGCCAGTGTACCCAAGTGAGTGTTCGAATTCGGATTGCTACCCGAGTGGGGTATTCCCATGGAAAGGTTCCCAGGTTACTGTTTACAGGTAGCATATGCCACTGGCTGTCATATGTACCCAGAGGTTTTTCAGGTGGCCTTTAGCTGCGGTTGAGATTTCCAGGTGCATTTACCCAGGTAAGTGTTCCCAGATAAGTTTGCTGAGGTGAGTTTTCTCAAGAAGTGTATTCCCAGGTAAGTATTCCTAGACCACTTTCTCAAAGCTGAATGTTCTCAAGTGAATGTGCCCGGGTGAATATTCCCAGATGAGTTTGCTGAGGTGAGTTTTCCCAAAAGGGGTCTTCCCAGGTGAGGATTACCAAGTAAGTATTCCCGTATTTGTTTTTCACAGGTGTTTTCAAGTGACTGTGCCAAGGTGAGTATTTCCAGATGAGTTTTGTCAAGTTGCCTTTAGTTCAGGTTCGGTTTTCCATGTAAGGATTCCCAGGCAAGTATTCCCGGATGAGTTTCCCAGGTGACTGTGCCAGGGTGAGTATTCCCAGATGAGGTTTGCCAGGTGTCAGATTTAGCTAAGGTTTGGATTTCCACGTGAGTATTCCTAGATCACTTTCTCAAAGCTGATTTTTCTCAAGTGACTATGCCCAGGTGAATGTTCCCAGATGAGTTTGCTGAGGTTAAGTTTTCCCAATAGGAGTCTTCCCAGGTGAGTATTACCAGGTAAGTATTCCCCGATTTGTTTCTCACAGGTGTTCTCAAGTGACTGTGCCAAGGTGAGTATTCCCAGAAGAGTTTTGTCAAGTAGCCTTTAGCTCAGGTTCAGTTTTCCATGTAAGGATTCCCAGGCAAGTATTCCCGGATGAGTTTCTAACCAGTGAATGTTCACAGGTGACCGTGCCAAGGTAAGTATTACCAGATGAGTTATGTCAGGTGGCCTTTAGCTCAGGTTTGGATTTCCAGATGAGTATTCCTAGATCAGTTTCAAGTGACTGTGCCCAGGTGAATATTCCCAGATGAGTTTGCTGAGGTGAGTTTTCCCAAGAAGAGTCTTCCCAGATGAGGATTACCAGGTAAGTATTCCCAGATTTGTTTCTCACAGCAGTTCTCAAGTGACTGTGACAAGGTGAGTATTCCCAGATGAGTTTTGTCAGGTGGCCTTTAGGTTCAGTTTTCCAGGTGAGGATTCCCAGGCTAGTATTCTCTGATGAGTTTCTAACCGGTGAATGTTCCCGAGTGACTGTGTGCAGGTATATATTCCCAGATGAGTTTTCCCAGGTGTGCGTTCCTAGATGAATTTTGTCTGGTGGCCCTTAGCTAAGGTTCAGACTTCCCAGATGAGTATTCCGTTCACGTGAACGTTCCAAGATGAAAACGGTGAGATGTGCAGTCTCAGGTGAGTTTGAACACACAACAGGTGGGAATACCGAGGTCACGCAACTCCTGGGTTATTATCCCACTCAGGTTGGTATTCCCAAGTCACCTTCCCCATGTGGTAACTCCAGGATAGTACAGGCTTGTTGGTTTGCCCAGGCGAGTAATCCATGACCAGATATCTTCAACTGTATACTTTCACGTCCGTATTCCCAGGTGAGGATCCCAGATTTGTCCTCTCCTCCATCCTGTAAGCGGGATGGCACTGCTGCCTCCTTCCCTTTACCCAAAATAACTTCCTGTGCCTCAGCGCTCCACTCCAAACTCCATTAACCAGAGAGAGCATCTGTGTGGCTCTGCTGGAGTCATACTCCATAATCACAACTCGCCTTCGCCAGCAGCAGCGGCCAAAGCTTCCAGCTCTGAAATCACTCAGCAGGTTCAAACATCACACCAGTCAGCCGTTCACAAGCGGCACCAGAGTGTAGCACCTGCAGCTACCGAGACTGCTGGGATTACTCGACTCGGTGGCAGCACTGACGGCTGGTAATCATTAATCATTCAAACCGCCCCCTTTAAAAAGAGCCGGGTCGCAGCAGTTTGACACTGAAGGACTGTGGACGGGAATACAGAGAGCCCGTATGAGGAATCCTCCTCCGGATTTGGAGTGTTGGAAAACCTGCATCACGTTATTCTCTTTACTGGAATATCCATACTGGTAACTACACTCACCACCAAAGCGTTCCAGAAGGAGTCAACCCACAGGAGTGAAACTTGGTGGGTGGGTTTGACATCGTGAGACATGCCAATGATTTAGGTTTCATGCTTGGCCATGCAGGTGACGGAAGCAAGGACAGGCCTTATCACTGCACCTGACTGACCCTACAGCCACGATTGAGCGAGCAGTAATGACATATATGAGTCATCCTGTTGGTGCCAACATCATTGGCAGACAGCTGCACCTGGCAGGCCATTACAGTGTCTGCCCCCAACACCACATCGACATTATGGAGTGACTCAGAATGGCAGCTTCGGTCCCGCCTTTGTCTTGGTGGAGACGAACAATTAAAGTCAATCATCAATCAATATTTATTTCTATCGTGCTTTTTACAACCAACGTTTTCTCAAAGCAGCTTCACAGAAAATCAGTTCAAGCCTTCCTTGAGCAAGGCAGAGGCAACAGTGGCGAGGAAAAACTCCCTCGAGTAAGGAAGAAACCTCGAGAGGAACCAGGCTCAAGGGCGGAACCCAACTTCCTCAGGTCGAACCCGGATGAAGAGAAAAAGACAAAACTTACTGGAGGCGGAGCTTAGAACATCCATTAGATCCAGTCTGACTAGTCCAGGATGGAGTAACTGCACAGGTGGAGCTGACTCATAGATAGAGTTCATGATCAGAGCCAGACGCTGGTCAGTGTAGAGGTTGTGGTCATGCCGGGTGATGAACTGCAGAAACAGGGCAGGAGACCCACGAGTGCCAACAACCCCACCCCTTTCCCCACCACCACCAGTTGGGTCCCTGTCCTGTTGTCCAGGGAGTAGGCACCACCCATGCTGTCCATATCTGACTTCACCAAAACTGAACATTTTAATCCCAACATTGCGCTAGACTTTACATTTATTGCATCCATGAAATCAGGGATGCACTGACTCCGGTTTACCTGGCTGACTCCGGGTCTGGGAATTGCTGATACCTGTTGCACTTGTGCTGGCCCTGAAACGAAGAAGCAGGCTCGTGTTCCCCGGACCTCCATGCCCTACTTTCCCATGTGCTGGCCGTATATATATACGAGCCTCCGTACGGAGTGAAAGTCATGCTAATAAACGGGCATATCTGGCAAATGTACAATACTCCATGGAGCATCCCAACACAGTGTAAATGCTGGTTTGGAATTGCCCCCACCTTTAAACTTTGTGGTGCTGAATCCCAGCACTTCCATCCCTCCGGATTTGACATTGTTGGTGGTGTCGGGTGAGTTGCGAGTGACGCAAAAGACACTTCTAGATGCAATCTAGTTTGAGTATCTATGGCATCCAGACTGAGACTCATCTGACTCGAATCGTGTTGGATCGAATCCAGGACGTCTGGATATTCCAGAAATCGGATTTGGGCTGGCTGTACATATTAGAATGTCCTCAGGCTTTAGCATTAGCATTCAGGGAGCAGGCAGCATGTTCCTCTGAGCAAGGGGCTTCGTGTCTCTGGGAAAACACTGTCCTGACTCGGCTCTCCTAGACACAAACATCACGTCCTGGAGCAGACGACATCGGGTCGGTGCTCCCCCTCGAGACCTGGAGCTGTGACTACGGCGCCGCTGTTTGGTGAGGAGGTCGACCAGCGAATGCCTCGTGCTTTATAAACTGGGCTCTGTTCTCCTCTCATTAAGCCTGTGTTATCATGAGGTCCTGTGGGAGTCTGCTGAAAGGGGGCGCTGTTCCAGGATCAGCGGGGTGCTTGTTGTTTCTCGAGCAGAGCACAGTTCTCTGAATATCAGCTCTGAACTCGAGCCAGGGCTTCCAGCAGGTCTGACGGAGAAAGAGCATCTCTCCCGCCCCTCCCTCCATCTTCCTCTCTTAATGGAGCCCAGTGGAGAGAGGACAGTGCTCTGCCAGGGGAAGTGCCAGGCTGTCAGCTCTCAGCTCCTGACCCCGACTCCGTCCTCCTCCTCACTGTTTAAAATCAGCTGAGTGTTTAACTCTGGCTGTGTGGTGACTTGCTGCTGCCTGACCAGCTGTGGGCTTGTTTACCAGATCCAGCCGCAGACCAGCTGCCGTCACTGTCAGACACGCTCGTGTGCAGAGAGAGAGAGAGAGAGAGAGAGAGACAGACAGACAGATACACACAGAGAGAGACAGAGGGAGAGAGAGATGCAGGGAGAGACAAACAGACAGACAGAGAAAGAGAGGCACAGACAGAGAGAGAGATATACAGAAACAGCAGAGACAGTCAAAGAGAGACAGACAGACAGAGACTGAGAGAGATACAGAAACAGCAATCAGAGAGATAGAGAGAAACAGGGAGAGAGAGAGAGAGAGAGAGAAAGGGAGAGAGAGAGAGAGAGACATTCATAGAGAGAGATATACACCAACAGCAGAGACAATCAGAGTCAGAGAGAGAGAGAGAGAGAGAGAGAGAGAGAGAGAGAGAGACAGGGGGAGAGAGAGAGACAGGGAGACAGGGAGAGAGAGAGAGAGAGAGAGAGAGAGAGAGAGAGAGAGAGAGAGAGAGAGAGAGAGACAGGGAGAGAGAGAGATAGAGACTGAGATAGAGAGAGAGAGAGAGAGAGAGAGAGAGAGAGAGAGAGAGAGAGGGAGAGAGAGAGGCATTTAGAGAGAGATATACAGAAACAGCAGTCAGAGAGAGAGAGAAATAGAGAGAGAGAGAAAGAGAGAGAGAGAGAGAGAGAGAGAGAGAGAGAGATACAGAAACAGCAATCAGAGAGATAGATAGAAAGAGAGAGAGAGAGAGAGAGAGAGAGAGAGATACAGAAACAGCAATCAGAGAGATAGATAGAAAGAGAGAGAGAGAGAGAGAGAGAGAGAGAGAGAGAGAATGATTCAATCAGATGCGTCTGGTGTAAGAGAATGTGCAGCATCTGGAGGAGTACAGCAGTAGTGCAGAAAACACTGGCGGACCCCCTCAGAGGACAGAGTGGGCTGATCATACAGACTGAGCAGACTGAGATCCATTATAACCCAGACAACCAGGGAGACAAATCAGCAGCTTACAGCCTCATCCTCCACGGTTCACACCACTCAACATCAGCTACCACAGTAGAGCTATCACTACTGTTATAACAGATTAGCTACATTCATCACTCTTATTATTAATATTATTATTATTATTATTAATATCATTATTATTATTATTATTAATATTATTATATCTCAGATATTAGGTAGATATGGAGTGTTTAATCCCTGTATGTAGATGGACAGTCAGAGACGATAGCTCATCTGCTGCTGCACAGTGCAGTGTTGGTCATCCTCTAGTCCTTCATCAGTGGCCACAGGACGCTGCCCACAGGACGCTGCCTACAGGACGCTGCCTACAGGACGCTGCCTACAGGACGCTGCCCACAGGACGCTGCCTACAGGACGCTGCCTACAGGATGCTGCCACAGGACACCACCCTCAGGACGCCTTAATCTGAGGTGTATACAGATGTAGATCAGTGGATTAATCTGCTGCTGCCGTGTGTAGAGCGTCTCTGGTGTTCCACACTCTGCTGGGCTCGTTCTGGCTGCTGTGGCTGTGAAACACTGAACTGGATGAAGGTCTGGTGTAAACGAGCTGATTAATGTGCTGAGCTCTTTCTCTGCCGTCTTCTGTTTCCCGACTGCTCACCTCCATTCATCAGCTCCACCTTACTACCAGCTAGTGCCTGGGCAATGCAGAACACTCATATCATCTTCATCTTCAACTCCATCATCATCGTCATCATTATCATCATCTCCACCATCATCAACTCAATCATCATCATCATCATCATCATCTCCATCATTATCAACTCCATCATCATCATCATCATCTTTAACTCCATCATCGTCATCATTATCATCTCCACCATCATCAACTCAATCATCATCATCATCATCGTCATCATTATCAACTCCATCATCATCATCATCTTTAACTCCATCATCGTCATCATTATCATCTCCACCATCATCAACTCAATCATGATCATCATCTTTAACTCCATCATCATCATCACCATCATCTCCATCATCATCAACTCCATCATCATCGTCATCTTTAACCCATCATCATCATCATCATCATCTCCATCATCATCAACTCCATCATCATCATCATCTTTAACTCAATCATCATCTCCATCATCATCAACTCCATCATCATCATCATCTTTAACTCCATCATCATCTCCATCATCATCATCTTTAACTCCATCATCATCTCCATCATCATCAACTCCATCATCATCATCATCTTTAACTCCATCATCATCTCCATCATCATCAACTCCATCATCATCATCATCTTTAACTTCATCATCGTCATCATCATTATCATCTCCACCATCATCAACTCCATCATCATCAACATCTTCAACTCCATCATCGTCATCATCATCTTTAACCCATCATTATCATCTCCATCATCATCAAATAAACCATCATCAACTCCATCATCATCATCATCATCATCATTATCATCATCATCATCATCATCACCATAATCAACTCCATCATCATCTTCAACTCCATCATCATCATCTTTAACCTATCACCATTATCTCATCATCATCATCTCCATCATCATCATCATCTTCATCATTATCATCACCATAATCAACTCCATCACCATCATCATCTTTAACCCATCATCATCATCATCATCATCATTATCATCACTTCCACCATCATCAACTCCATCATCATCATCATCTTCAACTCCATCATCATCATCTCCACCATCAACTCCATTCATCATCATCATCATCATCATCTTCAACTCCATCATCAACTCCATTCATCATCATCATCATCTTCATCATTATCATCACCATAATCAACTCCATCACCATCATCAACTCCATCATCATCATCATCATCATCATCATCACTTCCACCATCATCAACTCCATCATCATCATCTTCAACTCCATCATCATCTCCATCATCATTAACTCCATCATCTTCCGTGATGGTGTTCTAGGTGTTTGCTAGGTGGTTGATAAGGTTGATATGGTATCCATAGTAGCTGCTCGGTGGTTGCGATGGTGTTCCAGGTGTTTGCTAGGTGGTTGATAAGGTTGATATGGTATCCATAGTAGCATCATCGGTGGTCATCGATGGTGTTCACCATATGCCTAACTGGTTGATAATCTTATATGGTATCCATAGTAGCTCTCGGTGGTTGCGATCCAGGTCTTCTTCTAATTTGATCAGTTGATATGATATCCATAGTAGCTGCTCGGTCATTGCGATGGTGTTCCATCTTGCTAGGTGGTTGATAAGGTTGATATGGTATCCATAGTAGCTGCTCGGTGGTTGCGATGGTGTTCCAGGTGTTTGCTAGGTGGTTGATAAGGTTGATATGGTATCCATAGTAGCTGCTCGGTGGTTGCGATGGTGTTCCAGGTGTTTGCTAGGTGGTTGATAAGGTTGATATGATATCCATAGTAGCTGCTAGTTGGTTGTGATGGTGTTCAGTTGATTCATAGGGTGTTGCTGGTATTGTTGTGTTGGAGATGGGATACCTTTCATTCCCATTAGTGGGAATGCTGCTGTCTAACAGTCGCTATACAAAACCATATGTTCAATTAAAAAGCTGATCACTGAACACCCAGAAAGTTCCTGAGCTGGAACGGTGTAGATTTAACTGAGGGACGAGTTAGAGGTTAAATCGAGGATGGAAAAAGAAGAACATATGAATAACAACAGTGTTTCACCCCAGAGAGCCTCAAGACTGACAAACGAGTGAGAGAACAGTCAACAGGAGGTAACGCAACCGAGACATGGGAGCGAGGTGAAGAGACGGGCACACGGTTAAGTGCAAGGCTTCACAATGAGGGTCTCTGAGGGAGAGGTTTATAAGCCACTCCGTAATGAGCAGAAAACAAGCAGCAGGTGTCAGAACTCCAGAGAGGTGGAGCGCTGGGTGCCACACTTCATTAGCAAGCGGAGCATGTATCTGAATACAAAAGCACTTGAAATTATTCACACGGACCCTCAGGAGAGGAGAACACGAGCCGGTCTATAGCCTCACCATCAACGGTGGCTCAGAACCGACCCGCGGTACATACATGACCACAGAACTGCAGTTCCTGGAGGAAGTGCACAGAGTGATAGCCCAGCTTAAGTTTTCTCCTAGCCTGCTGCTAATGTGTCGCCAAAAATGAATGGGAGAGTATGGGAGGAACGAGGGATGGAATAGACATTGAGGAGGGTGGGGCAGTATGGTGGTTTAGAGTTTGGGGGTCTGGGGAGTGAGGACATACAGAAGATGAAGAAGAAGAGGAAATAGAAGCAGGAGAAGAAGAAGCAGAAGAAGAAGAAGAAGAAGAAGAGGAAGAAGAAGCAGGAGAAGAAGAAGAAGAAAAAGAAGAAGTAGAAGCAGGAGAAGAAGAAGAAGAAAAAGAAGAAGAAGAGGAAGTAGAAGCAGGAGAAGAAGAAGAAGAGGAAGTAGAAGCAGGAGAAGAAGAAGAAGCAGAAGAAGAAAAAGAAGAAGAAGTAGAAGCAGGAGAAGAAGAAGAAGCAGAAGAAGAAAAAGAAGAGGAAGTAGAAGCAGGAGAAGAAGAAGAAGAAGCAGAAGAAGAAGAAGAAGAGGAAGTAGAAGCAGGAGAAGAAGAATAAGAAGAAGCAGAAGAAGAGGAAGTAGAAGCAGGAGAAGAAGAAGAAGCAGAAGAAGAAGTAGAAGCAGGAGAAGAAGAAGCAGGAGAAGAAGAAGAAGAAGCAGGAGAAGAAGAAGAAGAAGAAGAAGAAGAAGAAGAAGAAGAAGAAGAAAATATAGCAGGAGGAGAAGAATAAGGAGAAGAAGAAGAAGATGAAGTAGAAGCAGGAGAAGAAGAAGAAGCAGAAGAAGAAGTAGAAGCAGGAGAAGAAGAAGCAGGAGAAGAAGAAGAAGAAGCAGGAGAAGAAGAAGA
>JAMWET010007028.1:17500-22500 GCA_024036415.1 Prochilodus magdalenae
ACTGCTCGCTGGATGTCTGTAATGGTGGATGTTGGGTCAGTCAGGTACAGAGATAAGGCCCATCCTTGCTCACGTCACATGTGCGGCCGAGTGTGAAACGATGTCGAACCTACCCACCATGTTTCATTCCTGTCGGTTGATTGCAGCTGTTGGCGCAACTATCCATTCAAGTCAGCAAACAGGGTGACTCCTGTCTGGGACCACTCTCTGCCTAACAGTGACACTGACACGTGTTAAAACCCCAGCAAAGCTGCTGTGTCTGAAACGGAGACTCTTTCTCTTTGGCCGCCGATGATAAGCAATTACCGCACACGTAATTAGTGCTCATCCTCAGCTTTGCATAGGAGACACAACAAACAACAAACAAGGTCGTTCCGGTGTTTGTATTTGTGCATGCCCAGATTTCGGTGTGTACCTTCTTTCTCCTTTCCCGAGCAGGACTAGCAGGAAAGCAAGCAGCTGTCAGAGCTCTGCACAACAAGTCTGAACCATCTCAGTTCCACACGGCTGGTTGTAGAGCAGAAACATTCCTCCAGTGTTTCTCCTGACGCTGTTACGCTGTACAGCTGACAGGGAGAACACACTTCGGCATTCTCCTGCCAAACGCTGACTGCGGCTCTTCCCTTTCACGCGTACCGCTCGACGTGACCACGCAACCCTATTACGCTTCGCTTTGCGGCCGCTAACTGGAGGCTTACAGCACGTCTCCTAGGGTTCTAGATACTTAGCACTTTTGTTATTTAGGGTTTCAGTGATACCGTTTGGTGAGGTCATCTGTTCGTTGATTGTACATGGGCAGATTGTACAGCACCGTTTATCAGTGAGGATGTCCTTTGGGGTTCTGTCTCAAAACTGCTCCAGGTGGACATCCCCAGGGAGACTTTGGGGCATCTTATGATTAGCATGTACCTCGCTAATCAGTTCCTCTTTTCCTGACCACTCTTATTCTGAGTCAGGTGTCGATCACTCAAGGACTAGCCACCAAATGAGCATCCCACACATCCCAAAGATAAGCTAATGAGGCCTTCTAAGCCTTTGTCCCCTACAACCAATGACGATCTCAATCTCAAGGTCACATTGGAACACCCTTTGACCTAATGACCCTTTATTGACCCTTTAAGATGACTTGCTTTTACCAGTTCTTTAGCTTTCAGGTGCCACTCTGTCTTCTTCACCACCACCCACTTGGTCCCCACCAGGTTGTCCAAGGAGCAGGCTCCACTCACACAATCCCTACTCTGGCAGGATTTGGGCCGGTTTCAGTGCTCCAAGAGGTTTAGCAGGTGGACTCTGGTACTGGACACGCAGTGGGGCAGGCAGCCAGAGTAGCTGAAAATGAGCTGGGCTGATGTAAGCTGATGTTTAAATGACAGAGTGAATTCCAGCATCTAAATTCTGGACATATCGACTGGAGCTGTTGGCTGGCTTGAGAGAATAAAGATGGGGCAAAGATGTGCAACATTACCGGGTGTAAAAAACAGAGGCGGTGTCCAGCACCCGGACAGCGGAGTCCATCATAGGCAGCAAACTTCCAGACCTGCAGGACATCTACCGGTCCTGCTGTCTTAGGAAAATCCAGAAGATCTGACTGCAGCAACCCAGCACACGACCTATTCACCTTACTGCCATCAGGCAGGAGGTACCGCAGCACCAGGCCAGAACAAACCGGCTACTGAACAGTTTCTACCCACAAGCCATCAGGTTCCTGAACAAGCTGTGAACCTTCCTCCAACACCACCAGCACCATCAATACCACCAACACCATCAATACCACCAACACCATCAATACCACCAGCACCATCAATACCACCAACACTATCAATACCACCAACACCATCAATACCACCAACACCACCAATACCACAAACACCACCAATACAACCAACACCACCAATAACACCCATATCACCAACACCACCAACACCCCAATACCACCAATACCACCACTACCACCAACACCAGCAATACCACCAACACCACCAATACCACCAGCACCACCAATACCCCCAATATCAACAATACCACCAACACCTCCAACACCAGCAATACCACCAACACCAGCAATACCACCAACACTACCAATACCACCAACACCACTGCACTCGGACACTTTATTATTAATATTCTATGTAGCATTGCTATGGACAACATCACTAAGTCACTTTATACAACAGGAACAGACATAAACATACATATTTATATTTATATTTATATTAGCTCCACCCTCTCTTAGACTACACCTGTCTCATAAATGTACATATCAGAGATTTTGACAGACCCCTCCTGTCTCTGTATATTCTGTATTTTGTATTTAATATAACTTTTATCTCTTTATTTTAATGTTTAGTATGTATATAGTTTTGTCTCCCCGTAGAGTACCAACCTGAGCCTCACCACAAGCATTTCAATGTATAAATGTCCTGACATGTTGTGCATATGACAAATAAACCTGAAACTTGAAACTTGAAACACCCTCCAGCACACCTAATGTAACACAGTTAGCAGGTTTGTATGCGCTACTCCTTAGTCTTCAATAAACTTTCAAACTTTTAATAAACTATGATATTTTATTAATCACATACAGCAATGCCTTAAACATAGATCCAGAGGAAGTCGGAAATCAAAACCCTGGGCGTCCATGAAAGGAAAGTTGCCACCCGTCCGGTAAAATACGGAATCGTCCTTTATTTGGCAATGAAACGATTTGTTCCGTATTTCCGTAAATGTCCGACACGCACATTAATGATCACAACCTCTCTCCCGCCCTTCCGAGCTTCTGTGTTTGGTACCGCTCACTAACTACAGCTGCAGCATTGGTTCACCCAGTTGGTGCTTCATAGTTTGGCAGCTGTAACTACACTTGCTGTCATCTTGTCCACCACTTGTGTTTAAAGGGACTCAATCTGTGCTGCTGTTCTGCTGTTTTCAGTTTCCGACGTTTCAACAATCTCCACCTTCAACCCCCGACACCACCAGTTTGCTCCCAGGCTTGTTGTCCAGGGAGTAGGCACTATACTTGGCACGATCTTCTTCAAGAGCTTGGCCCAGGATGGGGCGTTGGCCCAAGATGGGACTTTCTGTTTCTTAGGAATCGTTATACCTCAAATTCTACACCTTATCAGCGATTAAAATATCATTTTCCATCACTTTCACCTTTTGAGTTTTTGGCTGCTCTCTAAAGTCTATTTTATACAGATAAACATATTTACTCCAACATTTTTCCTAAGCAGACAAGCTACTAGAAAAGGTTTAACAGTCATTCCGTACAAATTGAGAGACATGACCTTGATAGTGCTTGCACTTTGGGACAACATCTGTTTCATCAGGGTTTTAAATTTGAACACATACATCACCTCTTTAAGTCCGAAGGTTCCAGGATGGTGTAAGATTTGGTGCTGTGCTATTTTCACCGATCGGGGAATCATCGCTAGCTAAAATCGAGAGCACGACGGGAAATAAGGTGGCCGATAATAAAAAAGAAGCGGGCCCAGGACTGACCCCTGGGGAACTCCTTGTATCTGCCTCAACCAACAAAAAACTGAAATCCATCAGCAATAAAGGCGATGATCCAACCGAGGGAAGTGGCACCTGGTGGCACCGATACCACACTGCTCAAGACAAACCATGGCCTTCTGCTAACGCAGCGCTCCAGTCTGGACGTATTATACGTTCTGAGATGCTTTGTTTGCACCACAGTTGTGCTTGTGAGTGGTCATCTGAGTTTCCATAGCCTCATGGTCAGCTGGAACCAGTCTGGCCATTCTCCGCTGACCTCTCTCGTCAGCTTGGTCCGTAGAAGTGCTGCTCACTGGATGTGTTTCTTTATTCTTTGTTGGTCCAGGAGATGCCGTGCATGAGATCCCAGCCTGTCTGACACCAGCAGTCGTGCCATGCCATGCTCAAGGTCGCATGTTTCCTCCATTGTGATGGTTGACGTGAGCATTGCCTGAAGCTGCTGGACCGTATCTGCCTGATCTTATCCCCTGCATTGCTGCCACACTACCAGCTGATTAGATACCTGCATGAATGGGTAGGTGTGCAGGTGTTCCTACTACAGGGTTAGTGGTGAGGGTTTTTATCCGTTCCATAATTCATCCGGAAGCAGATGGTTTAGTATTGAAAACCGGGATTCCAGATATTTGGAATGTCGGTCATGAAACATCAGCCTCGTCTCTTTCTAATAAAGAATTTCTACTTATCTCTCCGTTAGATGCCATTCGCTTTTTCCCCCCTTTGTTTCTGAACTGAGGGTTTCCCGACACTCCATTCCCCTTCCGTTCCTCATCTCTCCGTTCTACCTCAAGCTCCGTCTCTCCTATCTCATTTGTTCCCTCGCTCCTGCGCTCCCTTCCTCCTTTTCCATTTGCAGTAATCTGTAAAGTGTCAGCGTCAGTCTTCCGTCTCCGAGCTGCTGTGTGACTTGCCGTTGTGCCTGACCACGTCTCTTTCACTGCTGCTTGTTTACTGAATAACAGCAGGACATCAGCTGAGCCTCTGTCACTCGGCCACAGCAAACATGGAGCCCCCCTCAGTAAACGAACAGCTGTCCGCTCTCAGTCCATCACAAGCCTCACCCAATCAGGAGTCAAAGCACCTGTCTGGAAACCAAAGTCTGCACGTGTCGGCGTGTGCCAAAACTGATGTCAAGTACAAGATCACCTTGCAGTGTTGGAGGACAGACAGCCCAATACACAACCTTAACAGACAACAGCCACCATTACAGACGTCCAGCGAGCAGCGGTGTCCTCCATGAGTCATCCTGTTAGTGCAGCACCATCGGCAGACGGCTGCACCACGCAGGACTACATGCACACAGACCGTTACCACGACTGTCCTTAACACCACGCCACCGTCACCAAAGACTGCAGTGGTGTCGTACCAGACCGTCATGGAGTGACCCAGAATGGCAGCGGGTCATCTTCAGTGACGAGTCCCGCTTTAGTCTTGGTGGAGACGCCCAACGAACCCGTGTGTGTAGGCACCGTGGTCAGCACCAAGAT
>JAMWET010007028.1:27500-72879 GCA_024036415.1 Prochilodus magdalenae
GAGAACGAGAGTGAGGAAGGGTGAGAAAGGGTGATGGAGTGAAAGGGAGGGTGAGGGAGGGTGAGAGAGGGTGAGAGAGTGTGAGGGAGTGAGAGGGAGTGAGAAGGAGGATGAGGGAGTGAGAGGGAGGGTGAGGGAGGGTGAGGGAGTAAGAGGGAGGGTGAGGGAGGGTGAGAGAGGATGAGGGAGTAAGAGGGAGGGTGAGGGAGTGAGAGGGAGGGTGAGGGAGGGTGAGAGAGGATGAGAGAGTGAGAGGGAGGGTGAGGGACTGAAAGCAATAGCAGTAAAGAGAGGGTGAGGGAGTGAGAGAGAGTGTGAGGGAGTAAGAGGGAGGGTGAGGGAGGGTGAGTGAGAGATGAGGGTAAGAGGGAGGGTGAAGAGTGAGTGGGAGGGTGAGGGAGTGAGAGGGAGGGTGAGAGAGGATGAGAGAGTGAGAGGGAGGGTGAGGGAGGGTGAGAGAGGATGAGAGAGTGAGAGGGAGGGTGAGGGAGTGAGAGGGAGGTTGAGAGAGGGTGAGAGAGTGAGAGGGAGGGTGAGGGAGTGAGAGAGAGGGTGAGGGAGTAAGAGGGAGGGTGAGGGAGGGTGAGAGAGGGTGAGAGAGTGAGAGGGAGGGTGAGGGAGTGAGAGGGAGGTTGAGGGAGGGTGAGAGAGGGTGAGAGAGTGAGAGGGAGGGTGAGGGAGTGAGAGGGAGGTTGAGGGAGGGTGAGAGAGGGTGAGAGAGTGAGAGGGAGGGTGAGGGAGTGAGAGGGAGGGTGAGGGAGGGTGAGAGAGGGTGAGAGAGTGAGAGGGAGGGTGAGGGAGTGAGAGGGAGGTTGAGGGAGGGTGAGAGAGGGTGAGAGAGTGAGAGGGAGGGTGAGGGAGTGAGAGAGAGGGTGAGAGAGTGAGAGGGAGGGTGAGGGAGTGAGAGGGAGGGTGAAGGAGTGAGAGCAATAGCAGTAAAGAGAGGGTGAGAGAGGGTGAGGGAGGGTGAGGGAGTGAGAGGGAGGGTGAGAGAGGGTGAGAAAGTGAGAGGGAGGGTGAGGGAGTGAGAGGGAGGGCGAGGGAGGGTGAGGGAGGGTGAGGGAGTAAGAGGGAGTGAGAGCAATAGCAGTAAAGAGAGGGTGAGAGTTGGAAAGGGAGAGAAAGATGGAGGTAGAGAGAAAATGAGCAAATGGACGATTCCTCCCTCTCTCTCTCTCTCTCTCTCTCCCTCTCTCTCTGTCTCTCTCCAACCCCAATAGAACGACCTCGCTGTTGTACTGACCACAGAGCTGCTTCAGACTGAACATCTCCTGCGTTGAGCTCCAGGGTTCCATCAGGAGGTCAAATAATTAAACCCATCTTGTAATAAATAGCAGTGAAAGTGTTCAATCAAGCAGTCTGGCCTTGGGTACCGCGCTCTGCACGCCAATCCACCGGGTCTCAGGGTTCTAAAAGTGCCAGACGCTGCTTACATAAACACCCACGTTACCCAGGGAAATCACGGAACCGGGATCCGCACTAAAGGAACAATCTGAGGAGAGACGTCAGCATGCGCTTCACTTCCGGCCTTGTTCATAGGAATCTGAAGAACACCAACCTCACATGTCAATACTGTGATCAGCTTTCAAAGAGACGGGCTGGGAACCAGCGCGTGTGCGGCTCTGTATGCTGAACTCCTGGTCAAGAAGTTTATTGGGTGGTATGTATTTCCGTACGCCAGTCCATAGAACCCATAGAACACTACTAAACCCCATTAATAGAACTAATAAAGCATGTACCACACAACGCTACTAAAGAGTAGTCCATACAACCCTGCTGAGGCACATCCAATAGAACCCTACTGTAGGTCATTCGTATAACACTACTAAAGCTTGTTGCAAGGAACCTATCAGAGAGCCTTACCCATAGAACACTAGTAAACCCTTCAATAGAACTAATAGCATGTTCCACACAACCCTACCAGAAAACTCCAAACAACCCATAGATGAAGCACACTAGAACCCTACTGAAGCTTGTTCCATAGATCTCTTTCGAATCCCAATAGAACTAATAAAGCATGTACCACACAACCCTACTAAAGAGTAGTCCATACAACCCATACAATGAGGCACATCCAATAGAACCCTACTGAAGCTTGTCCCATAGAACCCTATCAGAGAGCCCAACCCATAGAACACTTCTAAACTCCAATAGAACTAATACCACACAACCCTACCAAAGAGTAGTCCATACAACCCTGCTGAGGCACATCCAGTAGAACCCTACTGAAGCTTGTTCCATAGATCTCTTAACGAAGCTTGTCCCAAAGAACCTTATCAGAGAGCTTAAACAATAGAACACTACTAAACTCCAATAGAACTAATAAAGCATGTTCCATACAACCCTACCAAAGAGTAGTCCATACAGCCCTGCTGAGGCACATCCAATAAAACCCTACTGAAGCTTATCCCATAGAACAACCCACGGAACACTACATCAGAGAGCTCAAACCCATAGAACCCTACTAAAACTCCTTCAATAGTAACCCTACCAAGAAGTACTCCAAACAACCCATACGATGAAGCACATCCAGTAGAACCCTACTGAAGCTTGTTCCATAGATCTCTTATCGAAGCTTGTCCCAAAGAACCTTATCAGAGAGCTCAACCCATAGAACACTACTAAACTCCTTCAATAGAACTAATAAAGCATGTACCACATAACCCTACCAAAGAGTAGTCCTTACAGGCCGGCTGAGGCACATCCAATAGAACCCTACTGAAGCTTGTCCCATAGAACCCTATCAGAGAGCCCAACACATAGAACACTTCTAAACTCCAATAGAACTAATACCACACAACCCTACCAAAGAGTAGTCCATACAGCCCTGCTGAGGCACATCCAATAGAACCCTACTGAAGCTTATCCCATAGAACCCTACCAAAGCCCAACCCACGGAACACTACTAAAGCTTGTCCCAAGGAACCCTATCAGAGAGCCCAACCCATAGAACACTACTAAACTCCTTCAATAGAACTAATAAAGCATGTTCCACACAACCCTACCAAGAAGTACTCCAAACAACCCATACGATGAAGCACATCCAATAGAACCCTACTGAAGCATGTCTCATTAGAGCCCTATCAAAGCCCATTCCATAGAACTGTAAATGTGTGTCCAACTGTGTGTCCTTCCCGAGATGCTGATCCGCGGCATAGGCCAGAGGGCCAGAGAGATTTACAGCACCTTCAAACCTTATAGGATTAAAGAGTATGATGCTCGCTCTCCAACCACACATGACTTTTACTGCAGCCTTCAGGAAACCAGAGATACCGCCACTCAGTATCTGGTGTTTGACGCTCTGAAGAAATGACAGAATGAAGCCAAACCCTGGAATCACCAGGCTTCCCACCAGTCCTGTCCTCTGAGGCAGCCATGGCGTTGGTGTTAACCAGTGACCAGAAGCTTGAGGCCTCCTCACTGAGCAGTAAAGATGACTAGCTGCTCCAGAATGAATATTTACTGCTCAAATCTTTTACATCCTGCAGGTCATGTGGTCTTATATTCAGCCTGGCCTTAGTTGTCTCTCTCAGTGTGATGTCATTAGCCCGCCTGCTTGTGCTTCAAGGCTGTGGAGTTTCCTGTGTGGTTCTTGTTCATGCCATCTGTTACTCTGGCATTTCTTGTTCTGGTCTACAGGGAGCGCCGAAGAGCAGTCTGGCTCTGCGAACACAGCTTGGGTACGCGCTAATGAGAGCAGAGTTCTTTCAGGAGCCCCCTAACATCGGTTAAGACCCTCTTGCTGTTGCTGTAGTGTCTCTGAGAAGGTATGTCAGTCATGGAGCCAGGAGCACTATGCTGATTATCCACGAGTATGAAGGACTGCACGCTCTCAGGGTAGAGGGGGGCAGCAACAGATGGGATACAGTCTGTGACTGTACAACGACAAGGGCACCATTACGGTTCCATGACGGTACATGCAAACATTCCAGATGGGCAACTCAATTCATAGAATTCATTGATCCAGTATTTATCAATCAAATTATTAATCAGAAACTGTAGTGAGTCACCGTCACCAAAGACTGCAGTGGTGTCGTACCAGACTGCCATGGAGTGACTCAGAATGGCAGCGGGTCATCTTCAGTGACGAGTCCCGCTTTAGTCTTGGTGGAGACGCCCAACGAATCCGTGTGTGGAGGCACCGTGGTCAGCACCAAGATGGACGGTCTGTAGTCACACGTCCAGAAGGCCTGGTGTCCCTCCACCTCCACCCCTACCGCACCATCTGCAGGAACTGTGTGAGGATGTTCAAGCTGCATGGGATGGATTATCACAGGACACCATTAGGAACCTCTACAGCTCCATACCGAGACGTCTGGCGTGCTGGGTTAGCGAACACGGCGGCCCGACGCCATACTGAGAGACAGACTTCTGTATGTGTAGCTCAATAAATATTGATCATATCAGTCTAAATTTATCATCAGTTATTGATCCTGGTCACCTTTATCCTCCTACCCAACACACCTGCACTCCCACACCTTCTTCTGGGTGCAGCTGTTCTTTAGATACTGAGTGTAGAGAGTGTAGAGAGAGAGAGCGAGAGAGAGAGAGAGAGAGAGAGAGTGAGAGAGAGAAAGAGATAGAGAGAGATAGCGAGAGAGAGAGAGATAGCTAGATAGACAGAGAGAGAGAGAGATAGAGAGAGAGAGAGAGAGACAGAGACAGAGAGAGAGAGAGAGAGAGATAGATAGAGAGAGAGAGAGATAGAGAGAGAGAGAGAGAGAGAGAGGCGGAGAGAGAGAGAGAGAGAGAGATAGAGAGAGAGAGAGGCGGAGAGAGAGAGAGAGAGAGAGAGAGAGAGAGAGAGAGAGCGAGAGAGAGTAATGATACTGTTCTAGAGTCCATATACTGAAAGTCTTCGTTTATAAAGTGGACAGAGAGTCAGAAGCAGACAGATGAAAGTTGTTTTGGTGCTGTTGGTGCCGAGCTCAGTTTTTGTTTCTGCAGGCTGTGATTGACAGACTCTCTCAGTGAAGAACTCCTCGGAGTAAGCCTTATCTGTGTTTGGGTTTGTTGTGCTGGATCAGATTACACTCTGCCAGTTGTGTATTAAAGCTCTGAAATCTGCCCAGGACCCGCACGCTCGACTCCACAAACCCAGCAATTGTTCAGGACGCTGACGCTTTCTCCTGATCAGCTGATAAGGTGCGGGTGTTTCAGAGTGGAGATAGATCCACACAGCCAGATAGAGGAAACATCATTAAATAAGGCTGTGTGATGGAAATGCTGCATCGGCTCATTCCTCTAAATCTCACCCTGTCAGACAAAAGACCGATTGTACCCCACACAGCTACCTTAAAACTCCAGCACAGTTCTGCAGACCTGGGTTCCGCCGTCTCTAATCCAGTGTTAGAAGGTAACTCAGTAAGTGTAATGTGTTAGTGTGCTGTAAGTAGCGTGTCGGTGTACGGTAACTCAGTAAGTGTAATGTGTTAGTGTGCTGTAAGTAGTGTGTTGGTGTACAGTAACTCAGTAAGTAGTGTGTGTGTAGCGTGTTACGGTGCGGTAACTCAGTAAGTGTAATGCGTTAGTGTGCTGTAAGTAGCGTGTCGGTGTACGGTAACTCAGTAAGTGTAATGTGTTAGTGTGCTGTAAGTAGTGTTGGTGTACGGTAACTCAGTAAGTGTAATGTGTTAGTGTGCTGTAAGTAGTGTGTTGGTGTACAGTAACTCAGTAAGTGTAATGTGTTAGTGTGCTGTAAGTAGTGTGTCGGTGTACGGTAACTCAGTAAGTGTAATGTGTTAGTGTGCTGTAAGTAGTGTGTTGGTGTACGGTAACTCAGTAAGTGTAATGTGTTAGTGTGCTGTAAGTAGTGTGTTGGTGTACAGTAACTCAGTAAGTGTAATGTCGTTAGGTGCTGGTATGTAGTAGTGTTGGTGTGTACGGTAACTCAGTAAGTGTAATGTGTTAAGTGTAGTAGATGTAGTGTAGTGTGGTGACAGTAAATCAGTAAAGTGTAGTGGTAAAGAGTGTACTGTAAAGTAGGGTACTCAGTAAGTCCTAAGTGTAACTCAGTAAGTCGTTGGTGTTAGGTTGAATGTTAGTGTGCTGTAAGTAGTGTGATACGGTGTACAGTAACTCAGTAAGTGTAATGTGTTTAGTGTAGCTGTACAAAAGTAGCGTGCCTGTGTGTCGGTGTACAGTAACTCAGTAGGTGTAATGTGTTAGTGTGCTGTAAGTAGCGTGTCGGTGTACAGTAACTCAGTAAGTGTAAGTGCGTTAGTGTACTGTAAGTTAGTGTGTTGGGTGTACAGTGTGCTGTAAGTAGTGTGTAGGTGTGTTGTAAGGTAGGGTGGTGGGGTACCAGTAACTCAGTAAGTTTGTAATGTAGTTAGTGTACTGTAAAGTAGCGTGTTGTGGTGTGGTCAGTAAGGTTCAGTAAAGTGTAATGTGTAACTAGTGTACTGTTAGTAGCGTGTCGGTGTACGGTAAACTCAGTAAGTGTACGTGTGTGGTAGTGTGCTGTAAGTAGTGTGTTGGTGTACAGTAAACTCAGTAAGTATTGTGTGTTAGTGTACCTGTGTTAGTGTGTTAGTGTGCTGTACTCGCGTAAGTAGTTAGTGTGCTGTGGTGTACGGTAGCTCAGTAAGTGTAATGTGTTAGTGTGCTGTAAGTAGTGTGTCGGTGTACAGTAACTCAGTCAGTGTAATGTGTTAGTGTGCTGTAAGTAGCGTGTCAATGTGCAGTAACTCAGTAAGTCATGCTGGAGACGACCAACCAATCCGTGTGTGGAGGCACCGTGGTCAGCATCGAGATGAACGGTCTGTTGTCACATGTCCAGAAGGCCTGGTGTCCCTCCACATCCACCCCTACCGCACCATCTGCAGGAACTGTGTGAGGATGTTGAAGCTGCATGGGATGGATTATCACAGGACACCATTAGGAACCTCTACAGCTCCATACCGAGACGTCTGGCGTGTTGGGTTAGCAAACACGGCGGCCCGACGCCATACTGAGAGACAGACTTCTGTATGTGTAGCTCAATAAATATTGATCATATCAGTCTAAATTTATCATCATCATTTTAGCTTCCTTCCCAGATTGCTACACAACTCCATACCAGTTTATAACTACGCATTATTCAGCGTTTTGCAAATCCAAACTCTGTAACTACATGTTTAAAGATAGAAGTTGGACCGTATATATAAACAATATAATGCTACAGCTTTAACTACTGGTAACGTGTGGTGTAGCCATCTTGGTTTGTGAGATCCAGGTTGGAGAAGGACTGGGATGCCTCAGTTAAAACTTCCTACAGGGAACTTAAGACATTCCAACCTCAAGGTTCAAATACAACACAGCTAAGACATTCCAACCTACCCATTCAAATGGAGCACAGCATAAGTCAGCCCATTACAGCAGCAAAGCCAATAAACGGGCCAGATTAGCATTCATACCAGCCAAATATGACTCCAGCTCGTCAGCTGACATGGTTCTTACTTTCGGTTCTGTATCACTTCTGCGTACAGCTCTCCCAGAGAGAGGCTCAGATGGCCATTTGTATTCACAACAGTGGCATAAAAGGGAATTACACTCTACACTGCAGAGAAAGCCTCGTAGCGAAACCACCAGCTCTCGCATAATGCGGCTTTAAGTCTAATCTCTGAGTAACTTTGACTTAATGGCCACACGAGGGGCAGTCTCCGGCTTCCCCACAGCACAGCACTGCTCGCCCTGGTGCACGAAAGTTCCACAGTGTAACTGAACTCGCCTTGCCTTTATTAAAACTCGGCATCCCGGTTTGGTGTCCGAGTGTCACAACATGTGGATCAGCTCAGCAGCTAATTACGAAGCTGCCTGCCAGGGGACGCGGTGTAGGTAAAATATGCAGGATGGGCTCGGGGGAGCGCCAGGAACCACAGCTTCGGGCTAGATATATGAAGAGACAGAGTAAAGGTGTTTTCCGGGGCTGTAAGATTATTGGTGCTGCTGCCGCGGGACAACAGTGTGCATCGCTTACTGCCACAGCCAGACGCAGACAGAGCACACACACACTCGTTACCCCGCTCACACACTCCCACGGTGTGTGTGTGCACCTGTATGTGTGCTTCTCTATCCGTCACCGCGTCTGTCTCTGATCATTCCTGCCTTCCCGTCAGGCGCGCCGCCTCCATGATCAGGACCACCAGCTTAAACAGGGGAGGAATCAGCCTGGAGATTTCAGACTGTTGTTGTTGTTGGGAGTGGTGGTGCTGGTGGTGGTGGTTGTGGTGGTGTTGTTTTCTCTCTTAATCAAACCACACTTTGGAAAACCGGATGGTGGGGGAAGCTGCCGCTGTAGCACCGGGACTCAGAGAGCTGTCTCGACTCTCACTTCACATCAGTCTCAGACGACTGCTCATAAAGGTCCGACTTCATTCCTGTCCCCGTCCTGAAATGCTCTGAGAGGAGCTGATCATGCTGGTAATGGAATACATGTCACAGCGTTACATACTCAGGAAAGGGAGACTGTAATCTGAGAAATAGACGGTAATCAGATTACAGGTACATCATAAAAAGGGAGGGATTATATTAAACCCACTGATCACTGTGATTTCCCCACATGGCTTCATTTTGCAAGCTAGATTAGTCTGCTAAATCTCGTGGTGATGTTGTTTTTGCTCGTTTATGTGAGAGTTTATCGCTCTGTACATCATCCAGACTGTTCGGTTTATCTGTCGTAGGAGGTTCGTCCTGATGATAACGTATCGAATGATATGACTGTAAACACAGGTACTCAGATCATCTTGACTTTGCCTGTCTCATACTAGAGTCAAATCAAGTCATCTAAAGAACAGCTGCACCCAGAAGGAGGTGTGGGAGTGCTGTGCTGTTGGTAGGGAAGATAAAGGTGACCAGGATCAATAACTGATGATGAATTTAGACTGATATGATCAATATTTATTGAGCTACACATACAGAAGTCTGTCTCTCAGTATGGCGTCGGGCCGCCGTGTTCGCTAACCCAACACGCCAGACGTCTCGGTATGGAGCTGTAGAGGTTCCTAATGGAGTCCTGTGATAATCCATCCCATGCAGCTTGAACATCCTCACACAGTTCCTGCAGATGGTGCGGTAGGGGTGGAGGTGGACTGACTCCAGGCCTTCTGGACGTGTGAGAACAGACCGTTCATCTTGGTGCTGACCACGGTGCCTCCACACACGGATTCGTTGGGCGTCTCCACCAAGACTAAAGCGGGACTCGTCACTGAAGATGACCCGCTGCCATTCTGAGTCCCTCCATGACAGTCTGGTACGACACCACTGCAGTCTTTGGTGACGGTGACGTGGTGTTAAGGACAGTCGTGGTAACGGTCTGTGTGCATGTAGTCCTGCGTGGTGCAGCCGTCTGCCAATGGTGCTGCACTAACAGGAGGACTCATGGAGGACACCACTGCTCGCTAGATGTCTGTAATGGTGGCTGTTGGGTCAGTCGGGTACAGTGACAAGGTCTGTCCTTGCTGATATGCGTTCGAGCATCAAACTTGAATCATTAGCATGTCTGACGATGTCAAACCTACCCACCAAATTTCAGTCCTGTCGGCTGATTCCTTCTGGGTATATTTGTATATTTCATTTTCTGATAAATATAGATGTTCTGCGTGTTGCCCCCTTACAGAAAGTTACATAAACAAAGGATGGTCCCTGAGTTTTGCACAATACTGTCTAAATAATAAAAAGGAAAGTCAAAACAGCAAAGCGCAAAGTATATACAGCATCCATACATAGAAATGAGAGCGCTGATACGTGCACCTGTCTTTCTATATCCTATCATTTGGAGAAGCTTGTTAAAGCGGAGTTCAACATAAGCTCCGTCTCTTTCCCTTACATATGCTGATCATGAGCCAGAGTCCTCAGGCTATTTCCAGGAGCCAGATTTGCATATCTCCTTCCAGATCACCGGGGTATTTAATTACAGCTGTTTATGCCTGACGATACTGCAATATTAAATCATGGCTAATCTTCCTTACGCCCTAATCTCTTCACTTAAATGAGCAGTAGATAAACACCGACACCTGCTGAAATACACTAAAGAGCCTTTTCCAGTGTCGTTTCCCTGCCTACGTGACGAAACTCAGGATTAGGAAATCGTCCAAAGCTCCTGAACTGATATTCCCTGTAGGAGCTGGTTTCTCGGGGAACGCTGCCAGCCATTTCAGGAGAGAAGTGTCACCAGGTTCAGTCGAAAGTGGAGTTTTGGAGGCTGTGTGTCAGCTCATGGACTTTGGTGTGCCTCAGAGTCCAGTACTTGGGCCGCTTGTCTTTTTGCTTCAGACTTTTTAAAACATGATGTCCCTGCATGAGCAAACCCCCGTCCGACCTTCTCCAGCAGTCTGCAGTAATTGGAGCAGCTAGAAACTCTGACTTCTTCCAGTTTCTTCCCTTTACGTCACTCCGCTTTCCCTCTTTCACTCCCCCGTCTCTCGCCCACGTTTCTCTTTCCCATTTCTTTCATTTTCTCCTGTCTGTGTCTTCCTCTCTCCTCATTTCTCTCCATTCCTACATTTATTCCCCTTCCCGTGAGCAACAGGGTTCGTTTTAAAATTCAGCCCAGACTCGATGTGACATTTCCTAACCCTTAGGAGAGGCTGATATCACCACTGGAAACGTACGGGGCGCTGTAATTCCCGGCGAATTGTTTCCGACTCGCAGCTCGTTGAAACTTGTAAGTGGAATTCATTACGTGAACCACGAATTTTGATACACAATGATGGGAGTTACATTTAAATATGTAGATTTGCATTTCCTGAAGGGAAGCATAGTGCTGGCAAAGCAGAAAAACAAACCAAAGAGAGAAAAAAAAGAAAGAAAAAGTAACAACAGAAAGTAAGGAAGGGGAATAAATACAGAAGGTGGATGGAGAAAACACAAACGAAAATTAAGACAGGAAAATAATGATGGCAAGGTGGGAAGAAAAGAGATAAAAGGAATAAAGGGAATGGGAGATGAAGAGATAAAAGAGAAACGAGGCGAGCGGAGTGCGGCAGAGGCACGTTTACAGCTCCAAGCACATTTAGACACTATCAGTTGGAAGTCAAGTTGTCAAAGGTCATTTCACAATTTAACGAATCCACACTACCTCACAACGGAATGGAACCTACTTCCAGATGGATCACACAGGACCATTGTACCATTCCAGGGACTTAACCAGGATACACATCTTCCCAGACCGATAGCTTCACAAACAAGTGTGGTTCATATTTCATTCAGTTCAATTAAATTCAACTTCTTTGTCATTATACCAATACAGGGTAACGAAACACAGTTAGGCTCCTTCTCCAGTGCAGTGTGTGTATATATATACATGTGTATGTGTGTGTGTATATATATATATATATATATATATATATATATATATATATATATATATATATATATATATATATATATATATATATGTACAGGGGTTGGACAATGAAACTGAAACACCTGGTTTTAGACCACAATCATTTATTAGTATGGTGTAGGGCCTCCTTTTGCGGCCAATACAGCGTCAGTTGGTCTTGGGAATGACATATACTGCGTCCTGCACAGTGGTCAGAGGGAGTTTAAGCCATTCTTCTTGCAGGATAGTGGCCAGGTCACTACGTGATGACATTACCCTGGATACCGTGGCTCTTGATACATCACAAAGACTTGCTGTCTTGGTCACAGATGGGCCAGCAAGACGTGCACCAACAGTTTGTCCTCTTTTGAACTCTGGTATGTCACCCATAATGCTGTGTGCATTGCAGTATGTTGAGCAGAACTGTGCTCTTACCTGCTAACTGAACCTTCACACTCTGCTCTTACTGGTGCAATGTGCAGTTAATGAAGATTGGCCACCAGGCTGGTCCAATTTAGACATGAGACCTCCCACACTAAAATGACAGGTGTTTCAGTTTCATTGTCCAACCCCTGTGTGTATATATATATATATATATATATATATATATATATATATATATATATATATATATATATATAGGGGTATATATACAGTACAGTATGTGTACAGGACATGTGCAAAGAGTAAGAGCAGTATCAGTAAGTATGTGGTGGTAAACCGTATAGATATATATAAAGTGTACAGTGCAGCTGGGAGAATAGCAGCTTAATGTTCAGGTAACAGCCAAGTTGCTTTGTACAGATGTTCAGTACAGATAAATAAATATAGATAAATAAAAACAAAAATAGTCATATAGTCATGAATGTACACCAGACACACCTGTGACTCCAGTTTAATGTAGAAATTTAGTTACTTCATAAAGACGTTTATCCAAGTACAAACTGTAAATGTAACCAGGCCCTAAATGTCTCGGTCCAAATAAAAGAACCACAACCAAACATATAAGAGCTGGTGAAAGAAAGGAATTTAATTTGGGTCTGGTAGCAGTGTACTACCTGTGTCCAACCAAGGTTTTTGTTGGACTGGAGCGTTTCTTTTGCTCAATAGATTTTGTTGCAAAGTTTCTTACAGCACCTTCATACACATTTATAAAACATGTAAAATGGAAGAAAAATAAAATAAAATAAAATGTGCACATCTGAGAACCACAAATCCCCGTTTGTATGACTGAGGCCAAACTAAATACAAAATAAAATGCCAAAAAAAAATACTTTTCAGAATGGCACAGTCCTTGTTGTACTCGGAAAATGGGAGTAAAATTCGAAAAAAAATATATATATATATGATTTGGGTACCCAAAGAAAAATGAGGCAAACATGTATACTTAAGCACTCCAAGATTTAGAACAGTTGCAGCCGCCTGTCTCTATCTCCAACTCTCTCCCTCTCCATCTCTCTCCAGCACGAGATGCTGAAACCTGGCTGCGTAGCTTAGCTGTCTAACAGGAGGAGCAGTAAATAGAATTAACAGTACGAAGGTAGCTGAAGCTCCCTACAGTCTATGGGGCCTCTCCTTTCCCTTGGCTAATTTGTCTGAGCCTCGTGCTCGGGACCAGTAACATACATTACTGAACGTAAAATATCTAAATACCGTTGAACAATAATTTCTTTAAACATACATACATATTATTACATTTGAACATTTCTACTGAAAATGCAAATTGTAAAAATATTCAAAACACTAGAAGTGCGTGTTGAAACAAACCAATTTGAGAGCAATAAAATACATTTAGCATTTTACCTAAAACACTTGGACTGCATATAATAATTTTAAATATGCTAAGAGGCTAAAAAAGGCTAAACCCGTTAATACAAAGCAGGCAGACAGGAGGTGGTAAGCTCGAAGATGCCGTGAATTGTAAAACTTTTAAACACCAAGTTTTACTCCTTATGAAATGTGTACCACTTCATGATTATGCACCAGTATGCACATAAATGCGGAGAATGCTCCCCTAACAGGAGGACCAGTAAACAGAATGAACAGTACGAAGGTAGCTGGAGCTCGCTGCAGTCTCAGACCTCTCCTTTCTCTCGTGCCAATAGGCCCTTTTCACACTTCCGCATCTTGTTTCCAGAAACACACGCGGATGGGTAACGCTAGTTCCGCTAAACAGTAAACAGTGATGGCAGAGTCCAAGAACAAGAGATTTTGCAGTGTACCAAGGTGTTCGAACTCAAAACAAAAGCAGCCGTATCTCAGTTTCCATGGCTTTCCGGCTGACGGCGAGCAAAATTAAAATGCGGGTGCGTGCGATAAGGAGAGATGAAACCCAAACTTTGTGAACCAGCAGAACCTACCTTTGTGTGCAACCGGCACTTCACTGCTGCAGACTACATAGAGGGAAGCTCGCGGCTGAAACCGGGTGCTGTTCCCACTCGGTTTCAGTGGAAACCGATGACGACAATTTTCACGTCCCCCTCATAAGCTGTCAGCGTTTGAAAGAGCAAGCTCTCGCAGGGGAGTAGACAGGAGTAGAAGCCAACCGGCAGACCAGCTGTTATAACCAAGAAATGGCTCCTCTTCTTCTCATCGATCGGTAGCACCTACCGTCTGACTATCACTTGTTGTCGACTATATTGGACAGAATAAACAATAACACAGCATATTATTTCCTCTGACGAGTGATTAACTTGTTGTGCTAGCGTCGTTAGTGGCTAGATGTAAACATAAGCTTACACGTTAGCTTCTCCTTGGTTTGCTAGCTCCTGATAGGGATGCTGCGAATACAGAGTAATAACTTCAGCCTCGTAGATCCCGTTAACTAAAGCAGTTCATCATTCATAATAGTTTACATTTGCTTAAACTAGACATATTTAACATAACGCTAGTATATGATGCATATACATTATCTGGAGAGTTAGCTAGCTAGCACTCCCAACAAAGAATTTGCTAACCTTAGTTCATCACAGAGTCCTCCTCAGTGAGGCTAATTTTCCAACAATACCTGCTATTTAACATGCTGGAAATTTCAGGAAATACAGAAGTAAATGAAGTGAAATGATTTACATGGTCAGCCGGGAGTACACAACTTGTACCACCCAGCGTCGACGTATTTTTTTTTTGTGAAATTGGCCTATTGTAAATAATGGAAGCCCTGAATCTACTCCCATTCCTGCCTGTGCATCTGACCGGGAAATATCGCCTGAAGCCTAGTAAAATTGCTCCATTTTTGCCAGTGTGTTTGCTCATGGGTGTGAAAACTGCCGTGACTCTCGCTTAATTTAGGAACCCCTCGCTAAGTACAGCTGGGTTACATAAACACAAGAACCCAAATATGAACCAGCAGAACTTACGGTTCTAACATTAGTGCATTTCCCACCTGCTTGAGAGACAGAACCATCATAACCACCGAGATTAACGACTGGTTGTTTTTTCTCACTCTAATAAAACATCTAACTAGGCTAATCAGCTAGCTAGCTAACATACCGTTTGGCTTATTAGCTGTTATAAACAGAAATACTACTCTTCTCTCCACACACACACGTCCACATTAACACAGAACCGTGTGGAGAACCAAACACAGCTTTTATTTTCCTCTGTCGAGTGTTAATATGAGCTATAACAATCGTTCTGTGGCTGCTAGCATAAGCGCTAACAGCGTTAGCTTCTCCTAGCTGGTCTCCTGATGTAGTAATGCTCTCTACAGAGTAATAACTCCACACATATGGATCGGAACATCATCATCCCGTCCTAGTTTACACTCTGGTGCTCCTACTGGAGTATCATAGTGCTGGTGGAACTTCATCTCCATCTGGAGAGTAAAGGATTCACTAAACTGGGATTAGCTTCAGCTGCTAACGTTAGCAAACACAGAGGCTCCTCAGTGAGGCTAATACAGCAGCGCTACCTGCTTTAGGAAGCTGGAGAACAGGAAATACAGAAGTAAATACTCTGGTATGATTTACATTCCAGCCTCACACACAGTGTAGTAGATTGTAATTAACAATATTTTATTTGTTATTATTGAATTTATTGTAAATAATGGAATAAATGAATCTACTCCCATTCTAACTGATTATCCACCGGGAAGTGTCCTGAAGCCTAGTAAAATTGTTCCATGGGTTCTCGTGTGTTTTGGCATTCTCATGTTCTCTCCTGTCCTCATCTTTTGTTCCCCCCCTTATGAAACGATAATATATGGCAATGTATTGGAAGATATAGTGCAATATATTAAATAATATAATGTCATATATGGGAAACAAGTGCATATATTTTGCATATTTTTATATAGTGATAAATATATTGCAATATATTGTATAATACATAAGGAATTACCGCTTTTCATATATACATACTGTATATTGCCACATGTATGTATGAAAATATTCTCACATATATAAAACTATATATATTATCATATATGCAAACACATATGGAGAAATACATATGATGTCTATTACATATAAAATGAAATATATTACAATATATAAGTAAATATATATTATACTACCATACGTACAATATATGAAAAGCGGCAATTCCTTATGTATTATACAATATATTGTAATATATATATATAAATTTTTATGTTTCTGTCTCATTTGATCAGATAAGCTTCTGTTTACACTTTGTGGGAATTTTATAAAGAATGGCCCTACAGAAATGGCCCTAAACTGCTTGGAAAGACGTCTGGTTCCATTGACTACCATTCAAATCAAATGAGGTTTTTGGCCTCTCCTGTAAAGTTGCCATTTTGGAGATACCTGTTTTTCTTTGGACACCAGCGATATTCTGGTAATTATATAAATAACATACATATCCTGAAATCAGCTAATAAACAGTGTTACAATGGAGTCTGTTAAGTCTGGAATGTAAATGGCACCTCAAAACAACAACAACAACATCATCAACAGCTCCACCTGGTTAGTGAGGGTTACCATCTAATTAGAACAGTCGTGCACGAGATGACCGGCCAGGTCCAGAACTCATTAAGCATGCTCTCTCTGCCCATTTCTCTCCTCATTCGTCCCACATTACCCCGGAGAAATTGATCTCCTGTCTCCCGCGTCTGTCCGGAGCCCATTACTGTGTCAGATAGCCGCTTCGCCAAAGAGCCCGCCACATCAACCCATAATTCATAGCTCACAGCGGGCCGTCTGCAGACGGGTGTTTACGTGGTGGTGGTGTTCCTGCAGAGCTGCTGGAGTACAGGGAGTCTCAGGTGTGGAGAGCAGGTAGGCACTGCTTTACAGACAGACTGATTCATTCTTCATCAACACAGTATCTCTCTCAAACACATCCCTCCTCTCCCTCACTCTGCCTCTCCATCCATCCATCTCTCTCTCTCTCTCTCTCTCTCTCAGCAGGCTCTAATCTTCACAGGCGTTGTCTTTCCACTACTTCCAGCTGGTGTTCCAGCTTCTGTGTGCATGTTCATCTTTCTTCCTCTGTTGGACTGAAATGTGATTGGATGTCGTTCACCTAAACGCGTCCTGATGAAGCCACCTGAGGTTCAGAGACAGCAACACTATCAGATTCTGTTTCAGACAGCTGGAAACCCAAACACAGCCGCACCGCACACCTACACACCGCGTTCCAGTAACAGAGCTGCTGATACCTTTGCTTACCCGCTGTTAACAAACACAGATCGATGACGGATCAAATTTTTAAGACCCTAATCCTTAATTTCCCACAATTCCATCTGTTTATGGTTGATTAACAATCTCTTAAAGAAACAGTTCCGCCATGGCTTCCTAGAAGGTTCTAGGCCCAAATAGTAGCACTCCTAATAAGCGGTCTAACAGGTGAGGAGTGGTGCTGGGAGCCACCATGTTTGGGGCCTCAGCACCGCTTTGCGCTTCAACACAGCGAGAGCTAGGGAGTTGGGGTTGAGCGTTCGAGTGGTGCAGTGCCTCAGGCTTTTCCCTCTTTTGGGAGGAGGCCCTAGGCCAAACACAGAGCGGGCTGTTAGCGTTCCGACCATGTGTGAGCTGGTGGTGTGGTGCTGTGACTAGTGAGCAGATAAAGAAAGGCACACCACAGCAGTCATGTATCCAGCTGTCTACGCCAGTAGTCATCCAGCCGTCTTGTCCAGAAGTCATCCAGCCATCTACCCCAGTAGTCATCTAGCTGTCTTGCCCAGTAGTCATCTAGCCGTCTTGCCCAGAAGTCATCCAGCCATCTACCCCAGTACTCATCCAGCTCTCTACCCCAGTAGTCATCCAGCTGTCTCTCTCAGCACTTATCCAGCTGTCTACCCCAGTAGTCATCTAGCAGTGTCCCCCAGTACTCATCCAGCTCTCTACCCCAGTAGTCATCTAGCTGTCTACCCCAGTAGTCATCCAGCCGTCTACCCCAGTAGTCATCCAGCCGTCTACCCCAGTAGTCATCTAGCTGTCTTGCCCAGTAGTCATCCAGCTCTCCACCCCAGTACTCATCCAGCTGTCTACGCCAGTACTCATTTAGGTGTCTACCCCAGTACTCATCCCGCTGTCGTGCCCACTAGTCATCCCACTGTCTACCCCAGCACACCCAGTGGAGGTAAGCTGCTATGCAATGCTATGACTAGTGAGCAGGTGAGGAAGTGCCACCACAGCAGTCAAACAGCAAAAAAAACATTAAATCTGACATTTCATTTTTATGTTTGAATTCATATGGGTTTTACAAAACATCCAGGGACGTGAACCAAAGAAGGAGGCATGGCTGAATACTGTGTCCCTGTTACAGCAGGAGCTGAGTCAAATTTATATTTATACAGTGTTGTATAGTGCTTTTTACGTCAGCTGTTTCACGAAGAACAACATTTTCCTTCTATATTCAACCTAAAGCCCCTAAAGCTAACACCTCCCGTGGCTCCTGTTCATTTCAGTCTGCTGCCGCACACGACGGGAACTCACTACAGAACACCTTAGACCTGGATTCTTTTATCTCAGCTTCTAACTTTAAGAATCACATGAAGGAGATTTTTACTGAGACCTGCCTGAGTATTTGTAGGCCCAACATGTGTGTTGATGATTGATGTGGTGTTGGTCTTGTGTTCTTCCACCCCTCCGCCTTCTGTGGAAGGCTTGGATGCAGCTGCCAGGCCATGGAAACCCATTCCATGAAGCTCTACATACTGTTCCTGAGTTTGGAGGTCTGTAGTGACGGACTCTGCAGAACGTTGGTGACCTCTGTGCACCATGACCCTCAGCATCTGATTGGAACACCTGACTGTAGCTAATATTACCTGTTTAATTTTATTATGAATCCGCTATTTTCCTGCTAATGGAATTCCGAGCAGCTCCTACGTTATCAGGCAGCTCTCCGACACTGAGATCATGTTTACCGGGAAAGGCTGCACGTGCGGAGCTCATCCGGCCCTCACCCGCTCGGTAAAGAGGTCTATAGTGACCGGAACGCTGTTTTCCTAAAGAAGGGAGAGCGAGACTCTTCTCCTCTGCAGTCCGTCTCAGCAGCTTCATTAGCGTATAAACTCTGCCTCTGCGAGTCGTCCTGACTCTAACTAGCGGAAAAGCTCGTCCTAGCGCCAGGCTAGTTCAGAGCAGTTCGTAAACAGGCTGGGGTGATAAGGGACGAAGCAGGCTGGCGTGGCTGTGTGTGTCCTGTGTGCCGTCTGGAGGTTCAGATACAGAGGAAATATGACCTGCTCCCTCCACCGAGGGGAAGCCTGTAATCTATGGAGCTGTCAGGCAGCGAGGTGCAGCCCGAAGAAGCACCAAACACGCTGAGATACCGGTTACTCCTGCACACATGCACACTCCAATGCATGTACTGGTGCAGGTGACCGGAGGAGCATCGCTAATGACATGCGGGTCTACTGACCGCTGACAGAAGACTGAAATGGACGTTATTCACCCGTGAGGACGTTTAAAGAAGGTGCACTGGAGCAGAAGGGCAGGAAACAAGGGGGTGCTGTGCCCACGTTTTAGCCCTGCAGGGACCTTGGGTAACCCAAATCTAAAATAAAAATTCATTCTAAAAGGAGGGAGATCCTTGACACATCATAGGTTGTATAAAAACAGTATTGAGAATGACTCCTCTAGAGGGCAGCGGTGAGTGCCGATGGTTGCTGGATTGTTGAGCGACCTCCATGGTTATTCATATTACAGGTAGGCCATTGTAGTGTTAGAGTCTTGCCCAAGGTGTCTTATTGGTGTAGTGCATCATAGTCACCCAGACCTGGAACTAAAACCCAGTCTCCCACATGGGGTAGTAGCTCACTGCTGGGTAGTGGTGTGATCTGCTGAGCTACACAGACCACTAACATCGTTAGCGTGTTTGCTAGCCGCTACACAGCTCAAGTGGATTGGCCGTAGTAAACTTGTGAACATGATGAAGACATCTTCAAAATAAAACTAGCCATACCTTTTAGCCTCCGCCTTGGACCTGGCTTCTATTCCTTGTAAGATATGTTAGCATTTGAAACGTCCACCTTGTATGGATGACGTGATTGTGAGGTTGGTATGATTGTAAGGTACTGCTAGCAATTAAAATGCTAATGCTAAGTGTTAAGGAAAGTTAGTGTCTAGGGGGCAGATACTGATTATCACTTTGGACCACATGGGTCGCCAATCACTGTGGTCTTATAAACTGTGGGCTCAGCTGGAAATGGCAGCTGGAGCAACGGTGGGAAACCTTAGGGCGTCAAAGATTGCATTTGGGATTCTCTCTCTCTCTTCTTCCTTTGGTGGACATCCCTCCATCAACTAATAAAAACCTGAACACTACCATGAACGGAGCTTGAGCTGGCCGACCACGGGCTCATGGACTGAGCTGGCCCGCCCTTCATGGTGATTCAAGGACCCGGACAGGTGAGCTGGTCTCTCATTGGGTCCAACTAGTTTGGCACTACGTAGGGTTCATCTGCCACGACAAAGTGCAACACGTAGGGGGCAGTGTGTCTCATTACAGTCAGGGGGAGGATCCTAATCAAACCCTAGACAGTTTTTATGGGTATGACTGTCGGTCCCTGGGCTTGTGACACTAAGACAGTCAGCATGTATGCTAGCCCAGTCCCATTTCTTTCACATCAAGTATGGGTTGTAAAAACTGAACTGGCTAATAGTATGGACTTCACTCCATTTGGGGGCCTTCATATGGTAAATCCAACTTTGTTGACCATTCGGGAACAATTTACAAAGTGGGATGAGTCGGATTTCCCAGTTTCAGAGACCACTCAGATGTAGCATGAGGCTATGTGGTGTTTTCAGCTTGAGATGTTGGGTTAATGATGGTAGCAGAGTGGTTCCTGGTGGTTTTGGTGCAATTACGATCACCCTACATGCTTATGAAGTCTACGAAAGGGTTCTGGATGGGCGTCCATTTATATTTCCTTAAGTGCTTTCTGAATGGTTTCTTCTCTGTTGGCTTTTTAAATAAATAAACTTTGCTTTTACTGTCAGAAAAGCAATAAAAGCAATAATAAAATCTAACATTCCTCATGTATCGATCGGGAAGAGAGCTCCCGATGAAGTGCCTTCTTTCCACAAGCTTTCCTAGCCTCAAATTTCCAAACGCTGGGCCACAGAAATAACATGCCGGAGACCTGCAGCTGCTTTTAATCTTTAATCCACAGGCTTTAGGGAAGAAATGCTAACTCCCTCCTCAGGAGGGATTTAGTTATTTTATGTTTGGCCTTGTGGGAGCCGCAAATTAAAAATAAAAAATATTGATCTAGGATTCTGCCGTGGGTGAAGGCGCACACCGTCTACTGAACCCGAGACGTGTGCTATACGCGGCAAGCCTTTCTGATCGGCCCACGAAACAGAGATCTGCTATATGTTATCAGCGCTGACGTGCCAGAATTAAGACACATAGCCTAAAGCATGCTGGGAAGTTTTTTTTTTCCTTTTCCCTTTATTGTAACTCTCTTGGGTCCATACAAACCTCTCCTCTCAGATGGAGAAAAAAGGTGGAGTAACAGTTCACTAATGTGCCCCCCATGCCATCTGAGCTGTATGTAGCGGCAGTTTTTTATAACCTGGCTAATCCCAAATCCCTAATCCATACACCAGGTGAGCTTAATCTGACAAACCCCTGCTACTAAACAAGGAAACTCCACCTCCTACCAGCAGCTACAGCAACCCCAAACCGGAGTCACAGTGTAATAGCCCTGTTTTCAAAAGAACCCTGGTTCTTGAACTGGTTCCGTTCGGGCTATGTAGAAACTTGGTGCTATCCAGGGAGTCTGCATGTGCACCAGCTTTCATAGGAGCCAAGGAACATCAACCGATATGACCTCAACATCAACAGAGGGCGCTGCACAGCAGTAGTAAACAGTAGTACCAAGATGGCGGAGCATATCTGGACATCCACCTAAACACTTAAAATCCAGACCACAATTGGAGGTGGTTTTTAAAATGTAATTCCAGTCTGATTTTTACAGATGCGTCTCCATGGTGTCCAATCCAAAGTGATGGAAATGCTGGGATTTGCTAGGTGGTTACAGCTTTGTCTTTACCAAAACAACCCCATGCAGATGGGTTGGCGATGGTTGGACGCACATATCCGATCTAATGACTTGCCAATAATAAAACATCACTTGTGTCTCAGAAAAACTGATTTGAGAAGCAAATCCAATTTACCTGCAGTCTGGGCGCAGACGGCCTTTTCCACCAACGAGTTCTGGCCCATGCACCTAATTCTTAACCACTGGCCGCATTCCAACCAAAAATAAACAGGTCCAGAACTCGATATGTGAGCAGGAGACACGGGCCTGCTGTGTTATATCCACACTTCAACGCTCTAGGCCAAACGTTTATGCTACTGCATGGACCTTGTCTATCCCAATTCTAAAATTAGAATGAATTCTAAAAGGAGGCGGATCAATGACACATCATAGGTCCTATAGAAACAGTGTTTGATAACGGCTCCTCTAGAGGGCGGTGGTGAGTGGCGTTTGTTTTTTATGTTTGTTAATAGTAATTGTTTTGTTCCAGTCAGTCTAAAAAATAATTCCATAGTCCATCTATGTTTACTGAATTGTATACTTTCCGCATTCCCACCAAAAGTAAACAGGTTTGGAACCCGATATGTGTGTTCCCAGCTGGAACCAAAGAACAGTAGGTTCTTCAGCACAAACTGTGAGGGGGCGTGTCAGATGTTGAGGATGGAGAACTCAACAATGGCGACACCCAGTGAGCTATTTAAGAACCTCTTCTATGGTGTCCTATCTCCAGTAGTTGATCCGTGCTGGCTCTCTGGAGATAAACAAACATCTGGAATAGCAGCTCAAGCGCTCGCAGGTCATCAATATGCGCCGCCATCTTGGTACTACTGTTCACTACTGCTGTGCAGCGCCCTCTGTTGAGGTTGAGGTCATATCTGTTGATGTTCCTTGGTTCCTATGAAAGCTGGTGCACATGCAGACTCCCTGGATAGCACCAGGTTTCTACATAGCCCAAACGGAACTAGTTCAAGAACCAGGCTTCTTTTGGGTGGAAAAGGCTAAGCCTAACACACCTGGTTCCATTGGGCTTGAGGAGCCCTTCAGCTTGAAAGGAGCACCTAGAATATAGGAAACTAGAACAAGGAGCATAAACCTTGGTCCTGGTGCTGGAGATCCCCTGCAGTAGGCCCTGCACACCTCCTGCTGTCTAGTACACTTCCTCTATAGTAGAACACTCATTTTTCAACAGAGCGAACTCAAAGGAATGGCCAGTCTTTTGGGGGGTGAGCATTAGCCCTAGCATGGAGACCAGAGCACCTCTGTTTCCTCCTGTAGGTCATGAAGAGCCACCTGACTCAGTCAGGTACGTGAGGCGCCAACCCTGTCTCAGACAAGCCGTGGAGCAGCTGGTACTGAAGAGTGTATGACACAAATTCCAGCAGTGTCTGATGCCCAGGGGGCTTTCCCGCATGGTGCTAGCTGTTATATGATGCAACTCTGTTGACTGAACTGGAGCTTGCAGATAGCGGTAGCATTGTAAGCTGGAGCTTGTGCCGCTTGATCTCCAACAACTAAAGGCTGAAGACTGATCTTAGAAGACGTGTTGGTGGTGAGTCTTTTAAAGTCTTCTAAAAGGACCCCACACATGTCCTTCCCAGCTGCCTTTGTTGCAACACTTGCTTCCTTATTGGTACATTTGGTTGGGGCTGAACACAGCCCTGAACATTTCCTGCACTGTTGGCTTGACCTTTTATACAACAGTGTGCCCCCATGTGGCAACAGAGGGAAAGCACACAGAAAGGCTATCAGATGTGAGACTGGACAGAGGCAATACACTCATCCTCAAAGGAACAGCTGCACCCAGAAGGAGGTGTGGGAGTGCGGTGCTGTTGGGAGGGAAGATAAAGGTCACCAGGATCAATAACTGATGATAAATGTAGACTGATATGATCAATATTTATTGAGCTACACATACAGAAGTCTGTCTCTCAGTATGGCGTCGGGCCGCCGTGTTTGCTAACCCAACACGCCAGACGTCTCGGTATGGAGCTGTAGAGGTTCCTGATGGTGTCCTGTGATAATCCATCCCATGCAGCTTCAAAAACATCCTCACACTGTTTCCTGCAGACATGGTACAGGGTGGTACGTGGACCCACACCAGTCTTTGGTGACGGTGGACGTGGTGTTAAGGGACAGTCGTGGTAACGGTCTGTGGTGCATGTAGTCCTGCGTGGTGCAGCCGTCTGCCCGATGATTGCGTTGCACGTAGACAGGATGGGACCTAGGAGGACACCACTGCTCGAAGATGACCCTGTAATCATCTGTAGTTTTAAATCCCAGTTTGGCAGTCTGGTCAAAACGCCCACCAACTGCAGTCCTGAGGGTCGATTTAGTGTTAAGGACTCACAGTGGAACAGCAGCGAGATGTTCATGTACAGTTCTGGTGCGGCCGTCTGTCAAGATGGTGCTGCACTAACAGGAGACTCCCATGGAGGACACCACTGAGCCCTGGTTGTACCAACCATGAGTGTGACACATGGACTAACAGATTGTGCACGCATGCTGAACTCAAAGCCAGCCCCACAAGTTTATTCCTGAGGGTACTGATTCTACAGCAACACCAAGAACAAGGAGAAACAACCAGAGGGCTAAACCGAGTCAGAGTCAAACATGCAAGAGTCAAACCAAGCAGACAATCAGATGAGGCAGAGGGACCCAAGGGAATAAACAAGAGGAGTAAACCAGAGAATCAAAATAGAGTCAAACCCAGAGTAACAAGATCAAACAGAGAGAGACCGCTCGGTGTGCTACAGAGTGGCAATACTTCACAATGAGTCAGTGTGAGAGAGAAGCATTTAAACAAACAGACTAATTAACGTCAGGTGACTAATCAATATTCAGGAGACCCAGAACGAGGCAACGGGCGTCATTGGGCAAGGATGGAGACGTGATGGAGTCTAGGAGATCGGAGGTGAGAGGAGAACCAGCAGGCATGACACAGAGGCTTTACACGACAGCAGAGACCGAGTCCACAATGCAAAGGAACAATACCTGGTCATGAGTCGAAATCCAGGAAGGCAGACGAGAAGGCAGACTGAACCAGAGGAGAAAGCCAAGGGAAGTCAAAGGGACAGAAATAGGGTCGAATACCGGAGAAGCTAACCACAGGCACACTAAACCGAAGGGAAGAAACAACAGGAGAGGTCAAAGGGAGAATGAGGTCAAAAGGTCAAAGATGTAGTAGGTTGAACGCTCAGAGCTGTAAACAGGAGTTTGGCAAAACTTCGTGTGAATGTTTGTGTGTGATTACTGACAGGTGTGGCTAAACTCAGGTGACCTAGAGCGTATCTGATTGGATGGATGCATGTGGGTATGACATCATTGGGCTGTGCATTCTGGGAAGTGGAGTCCAGAGGATCAGCAGAGTCAGGCAGGCCCGTGACAGGTTCCATAAGGTTTAACAGATTGTCAGATTTTTGATCTTGTAGTCCACCTGAATGTCTTAGTTCGGTCCAGTCCCAGGCAGTCCCAGGGTCTCCTGAACATTGATGCGGTGTCGGTGTATGTGTGTTAATGCGTGGCTCTTTCATAGCGATGGTAGCAAAGCTGGCTAATGAAGATACAGAGCAAAGTAATTGGTTTTAAATCACCACAAGATTTCCTACCTGTGACTTTGAGTAACTTTGTAATTTCTGGCCATGACAGATGACCCACATTTCCGCCGGGAGCTTTTGACTGGCCTGTTTTCATACGGACAAGAGGAATTAATGGGAATCCATTTGAGCTGTTAAAAGATGACCTTTATGGGTTTTTTCTCAGCGGGAGCTCATAAAATTGTCCGACTGCTGCTCTCGTGTCAGGCCGTGACTTCTCCATCACATGAAAGCTGAAAGTAAATTTATTGAGCCACTGCTGTGTGATCTGCTTAGATGATGAGCTGTTATAAGAAGCGCAGAAGACTTGGTCTTCCTATCTAGTTCAGCTGGTAATGAGCATTCTCAGTGTCTGGTTCTGATTAAAAGCTGGCCCGTATTCTTTAAGTCTCTAGGAGTTCGAGGGCCGACGGAGAGTCAGTTTCTCTCTTTGTAAACTTTGCATTGGGTAATATGGGCCACTGTGTTAGGAAAGGTTCCACACTGTCATGGAGACGTGCAGGTAAGTCTGAGGTTTGGTTTAAAGTTACTATGAACAAGACCCAGGCCTCGTGTTCCAGCATTCTCTAATAAATACTCTGATCCTTCAAACACCATTTTTTTCACCAACATGATATTCAGCAATTCCATCAGTTTTCCACAAACACCATTAATATACATCATACGTATACATAATCTCCATCCAAAACAAGTTTCAACAAACAACCTTTTCTACCAAACACCACCATTCTCTACCCAAACACCATCATTTTCTACCAAACACCACCATTCTCTACCAAACACCACCATTCTCTACCAAACACCATCATTCTCTACCAAACACCACCATTCTCTACCAAACACATCATTCTCTACCAAACACCATCATTCTCCTCCAAACACATCATTCTCTACCAAACACCACCATTCTCTACCAAACACCAACATTCTCCGTAAAACACCATCATTCTCTACCAAACACCATCATTCTCTACCAAACACCATCATTCTCTACCAAGCACCACCATTCCTTACCAAACACCACCATTTTCTACCAAACACCACCATTCTCTACCAAACACCACCATTCTCTACCAAACACCATCATTCTCTACCAAACACCACCATTCTCTACCTAAACACTATCATTCTTTACCTAAACACCATAATTCTCTACCTAAACACCATCATTCTCTACCAAACACCACCATTCTCTACCAAACACCACCATTCTCTACCAAACACCACCATTCTCTACCAAACACCATAATTCTCTACCAAACACCATCATTCTCTACCAAACACCACCATTCTCTACCAAACACCATCATTCTCTACCAAACACCATCATTCTCTACCAAACACCACCATTCTCTATCAAACACCATCATTCTCCAACATTCATAATCTGTCTCCACAAAACACCAACATTCATTTTCCACCAAACACTATGATTGCCCACTAAACGCCACGATCCTCCACCAATTATTTTCAGTCTACATCAAAGACTAAACACCATGTCTCCCCACCAAACACAATAACGCTCAGTCTACACCAATTCTCATTTCCCACCAACATGACATTCTCCATTATTCCTCTATAACCACCATCATTAAACATTAACACCTTTATATTCCTCATCCATCAAACACCAACATTCCTCACCAAACATCAGCGTTACCCACCAAACACCAACATTCCTCACCAAACACCAACATTCCTCACCAAACATCAGCGTTCCCCACCAAACACCAACGTTCCTCACCAAACATCAGCGTTCCCCACCAAACACCAACGTTCCTCACCAAACCTCTCCACCAGTTGCTATCAGTCTACACCAAAGACCCTCATGTCCATCATGTCCTCCACAACCCCATAGCCTCTCCTTATACCCTTCCCTTACTGACACCTGCTGTCCACTGTCCACAGCCACCTGAATCTGAAACGTAACAAACGAAAGGTGGACCCCCAGCCGAGCTAAAGCTGAGAGCATGAAATCTGTATCAGCTGGTTAACTCGACACGACTTCTCATAATGACTTCATAAACGTATGCATGAAATCATCTTGTGTTCGTGTGAAATTCAATTACTGGAAAATAATCACGGCGCCGCCGCAGCAGCCAGGTCGGGTAAACAGGACACCGATTCATCATCACGGCCTGATTCACGTCTGCTGGGACCGCACATCCAACCCCATCAGTAAACAAACCAGGATCACATTTCTCCACGTCAGATCCACAGCTGGCGTCCAGCCCTGTGCTTTTAAAGGCTGAGAGGGTTCGGTACCGCGGCAGTGACGCCACACATCCAACAGACAGGTGTCCCAGCTCGACACGGCCGCTGTACCGGGCTGTAGCCAGACAGTTCGGCCAGTCAGACCCGGTGAAGACCCTCAGGGTGGCGGGCTAATTGGGGCCAATCTACAGAACGGCCCTGCAGTGTCTTCCAGACTGAGCTGCTCGACTAATCCCCTGAGATCTGTGTGAAGCCCGATACAGAGATGTGTCCTGGGGACATTATTAGCCACTTACATAAAAAGCTGAGCTTTAAAGCGGCCCGTTCTCATGCACAGCCGTCTCCGACTCGGCCTTGTGTGCAGCCTGGATGCACGAATGGGAGATCCTGATCCAAAGCCAAGTCTGTGGATGCTTGATTTACATAAATATGCAGAACCACATGCAGTACAGCGCTGCTGGTTATTAACGCTTAGCTAACTTAGCACACAAGGACTTTGTCTTCTGCATCTAACCCACCCAGCCAGTGAAACTCCCCAACGCACTAGAGGGCGGTGGGCACACTTGCCCAGAGCAGTGGGCAGACCTATCCATGGTGCCCAAGGAACAGTTGAGGGCTAAGCGCCTTGCCCTAGGGCACTTCAGTGGTGTCCTCTTGGTTCCGGTCCTCTGTCCTCTGGCTCCCGAACTTCCAGCCCATGACTGGCCCTGAAAGGTACACAGCTCACAGCACCTTGTTCTCCCAGGTGGTCTCCCATTAAAGTCCTACCCAGGCCCAACCCTGCCTACTTCCAAGACTCAGGTCGCCGTGTTTGCTAACCCAACATGCCAGGCGTCTCGGTATGGAGCTGTAGAGGTTCCTAATGGAGTCCTGTGATAATCCGGAATGCCAGTTCCCAGGACTAGGACCGAGAACCACAGATCTAAGTCATTGGTTCCCAAACCCACCCCGGGAGTCCCTCTTCACTGCGGTCTTTACTGGTCCTTCCTGCTAGCTTAGCCTGCTAGATCTCCAGATCTCCTACAAGCCCCCCTCTGACCGCACGTAGGTGTGAGGAGTCAGGTAAGGCTCCTGGACCCCGTCTCCCAGACTTCAGGAGACGCCCCCCTCCTGCGGCGGGCGCTGGGTTGCTGGTTATTCGTGTAGGGGCCTGTTTCTCCACACTGAGAGGGCCTCCAGCTGGAGGTGTTAATGGAAGCCGTGGTGAATCAGCTCTCTGCCAGACTCCGCTATCATCATCATCCCCGCAGGCGAGCGGGAGGAGAGCATGGAACTGACCATCTTCCTCTCCACATCCCTCCTCTCAGCATCGCTCATTACCTCCTGTCAGCACACTCAGACGGACAGCCATCCGTCCCCGAGACCCAGACACTCTCCCTATCTCTCCCTCCCTATCTCTCTCTCTCTCTCGCTCTCTCTCTCTCTCTCTCTCTCTCTCTTTCTCTCTCCCTCCCTATCTCTCTCTCTCTACCTCTCTCTCTCTACTTCACTCTCTCTCTCTGTCTCTCTCTCTCTCTCTCTCTCTCTCTCTCTCTCTACCTCTCTCTCTCTCTCTCTCTCTCTCTCTCTACCCCCTCTCTCTCTCTCTCTCTCTCTTTCTTTCTCCCTCTACCTTTCTCTCTCTCTCTTTCTTTCTCCCTCTACCTTTCTCTCTCTCTCTCTCTCATTACCTCACTCTCTCTCTCTCTCTCTCCCTTTCTCTCTACAGCTCTCTCTCACTCTCTCTCTACCTCTCTCTCTCTCTCTCTCTGTCTCTCTCTCTCTCTACCTCTCTCTATCAATCTTTTCCTTTCTTTTCTTTCTCTTCCTTTCTTTTCTCTCTTGTCTTTTTTCTCTGTTTCTGTCTCTATCGCCCTCTCTCCATCACGCCTTCTCTTTCTTTATCCATCTCACTCTATTTCTCTCTCTCTCACTCTTCCTTATTTTCTCTTTCTATCTTATTTACTCTTGTCCTCTCCTCCTTACTATTTATCTCTATCAACCCTTTTCTCCTTCTTTCATTCTCTTTTTCTTTTTTTTCCCTTGATTTCTCTTTTTCTCTTGCTCTATGGCTGTCTCACTCCTTCCATCTCACTCTTTCTCACTTTGTATCACCTCTTTTCTCCTTCTTTCCCTTTTTTCTCTCATTATAACCCATGCTTATTCTTTCTCTCTCACCATCTATCTGTCTTCTTTTAGTCTCTTACTCTGTCTCCCTTCTTTTTCTTAGTACTTCTCTCTCTTTATATTCTCTTGTTCTTTTCTTCCTTCCATTTCTCCATCATTATCACTCACAAATTCACTTTCCATCACCCTTTCTCTATCTCACTCTTTCTTCCTCACTTTCTCTTTCTTTATCTATCTCTCACTCTTTTAACCCTCTTTCTCGCTCTTTATTATTTTGCCCACTCTCTCTCTCTCACATTCTTTTTTTTTTTGTAATCTATCCCTCCATACCCGGGTAATGAGTGGAGTCTGAATTGTTCTTCCCGCTGTATGAGGTCAGTATGATTCATGTGGGTTTATTTCCCAGTTTATATTCTATGAAGGTGCAGCACACGGAGCGTCGCAGCCTCACCTGCTGCTCGCGTTCATCTGAAGTTTGGGATTTCTCCGCACGTCCGCTTCATTATTTTGATATGAATATCATCAGTACCGCACGCGCACCCAGACTGCAGGAGCTCAGTTTCTTATTTCCTCCTTTCAAGCTTCAGACTGTCATCTCTTTCTCCTCCCTCCGTTTCTCTCACTCCGTTACTCTGTCTTTCTTGTGTTTGAGTCACTTTCTCTTTCTCTCTCTCTCTTTGGGAGAGAGGCTGGACTCACATCAGCTTTCCCAGGAAACAGTGTGCAGAGAATCCTAACACAAACGTAGTTCATAAAGTGTCTGTGTGGGGTCAGTATCATTACTGAGTGGTGAGCGTGTGCTGCTGTGAAGCATCTAACTGAACAGCTTCTGAGTTATTCATACCCCACTGTACTTCTTCATATACACTCACCATTAAAACAGGAATCACCCAACGGGAAGGAAACTTGGTGGGTAGGTCTGACACGGTGAGACATACAAATGATTCAAGCTCTGACCCAACAGCCACCAGAGCAGTGGTGTCCTCCATGAGTCCTCCTGTTAGTGCAGCACCATCTGCAGACGGCTGCACCACGCAGGACTACATGCACACAGACCGTTACCACGACTGTCCTTAACACCACGTCACCGTCACCAAAGACTGCAGTGGTGTCGTACCAGACTGTCATGGAGTGACTCAGAATGGCAGCGGGTCATCTTCAGTGACGAGTCCCGCTTTAGTCTTGGTGGAGACGCCCAGCGAATCCGTGTGTGGAGGCACCGTGGTCAGCACCAAGATGAACGGTTTGTAGTCACACGTCCAGAAGGCCTGGTGTCCCTCCACCTCCACCCCTACCGCACCATCTGCAGGAACTGTGTGAGGATGTTCAAGCTGCATGGGATGGATTATCACAGGACACCATTAGGAACCTCTACAGCTCCATACCGAGACGTCTGGCGTGTTGGGTTAGCGAACACGGCGGCCCGACGCCATACTGAGAGACAGACTTCTGTATGTGTAGCTCAATAAATATTGATCATATCCGTCTAAATTTATCATCAGTTATTGATCCTGGTCACCTTTATCTTCCGTCCCAACACACCCTCACTCCCACACCTCCTTCTGGGTGCAGCTGTTCCTTTGAATCAATATAAATACGACAGGGAGATCTACGGGTGTGCCAGTATTGAGGACAGAGAAGGCAACAATGGTGCCACCCAGCGTTCTGCTGAAGAACCTCTTCCTCTTGGGCCGTGCTGCTTTCTGGAATAAGAGCCCAAACGCTCGTAGGTAATCTATACGTCCCGCCATCTTGGTACTACTGTTTACGACCACTGTGCAGTGCCCTCTGTTGACCTTGTTGACGTATCCCTTGATGGTCCTTGGTTCAAATTAAAAGTGGTGGAAACACACACTGGTTGAAACAGCAACCTGAAACCCAGCAGTTTCACCAAGGTTCTTGTATGGAAACCCAAACCAGGCTATCACAGGAATGTTCATTTGCCCTTTCTGATCCGGAAAGTGCTGAGAGAAAACGCTTTGGAGCCGGTTAGAGTCAATAGCCAGGTTTTAGTGGCAACTGCTTCATTAGTTAATTGGCAAAACTGGCAAACGAGAACTCCAGAAACGGAGAACAGGTCAGGAGCTTTAACTATTGTGGTAACGGCTCTTGGAAAGTTGAGGAGTCCCTTTGAGTTCGGTTTTTACAGAGCCATGAACACCGAGGTTGTGGAGGTGGAATGGTGTCACGGTGACACACAGTGTGTGGTGTGGAGAAGGTGCGGTCGCTAGTCCTCGGAGCTAAGTAATGGAGATGCTGTTTTGTTTACGTCTGGAATGTTGCACTGAATGAACTTGATGAATCAGTTTTCCTGAACGGCTGAATAAAAGTTATGGTTTCAAAATCAACCTCCCCCTCTATGTCTCTTCTTTCTCTCTCTCTCTTGTTCCCTCTATTCCTCTCTCTCTCCTTCTTACCTACACAGTGTAATGATATAAACCCTAACATTTACAGGGATGCCTGTGCAGTGTGGGAAACCCCAGGCACATCAACCCCTCTCCCCACACTCCAGTTAGACTCACCTGCCTGTGGTGGTGGTGGATGGAACTGGGGGCAGGGGGAATGAATGAGTGAAAATGTGGTTAGCGCTATACGCAGAGATTAGCTAACAACACAGCAGCTGCCAGACGTCACGTTGCAAATGCTGAAGTTTCCTGAAGGCCAGAGGAGGAGTAAAAAGAAGAGGATGAAGGAAAAATGCGGTGTAGTGTAATGTGATGAATGAAGACTTTACCTGATACACAATAACACTTACCATCAGAGAGCGAAGTTAGCTAGCTCAATATTGTTGGCCAATTTAATAAATAGCTAGCTAGCTAGCCAGAGTTAGCGTCAGTTACTCCCACCCTAAATCTGTTAGGAGAAGCTGGAAAGATTCTGAAGGTGCTATGAAGGGAAATAACCTTCATCATTTACAGAAATCCACGTTTCCCTGAAGCGTGCTGCACAACCATCCACTGTCTGCCCTGGGGGAAGCACTTCCTGACCTCTTAGCATAGCTAGCTAGCTAGCCAGTCTTAGCCCTGTGGATTAAACCAGTGGATTAAACTAGTTTCCTCTAGTCTATGAACTGATGAAAGCTCCTGTAGGTGTTTACACTCTCATAGGTTGTAATGTGGCTCAGGTGTTGTTAGTACCTGGGCTGCACCATCCAAGGGGCACCAGCCAAAATCCTGCCTGGGGCATCACATTGGTCAGGGCCTGTCTCCTCCCTCATTCTCGCTCACTCCCTCGCCTCTTCCCTCTTAGTGTCTCCCTCTGTCTACTTCACTCTCCCTATGTCTCTTGTCTCTTTCTCTGTCTCGCTCTCTCTCTTGCTTTGTCTTTTCTCTCTTCTTGTCTATCTCTCTTTCTGTCCTCTCTTTGCACGTGTTGGCTTGCTCCGTTCTTCACTCTGCAGGTGGAGGACAGTGATGGTGCTGAGTGGGATTTGAACCTTCTCTTGGTGTCAGCTTCAGGACTGATGAAGCTTCTTCCTGATTGGTTAAAGACTCCTGTCGCTGCTGAGCTTCTCTGGGTACCAGGACAGCATTCTGAGGTTCAGTTCAGCTCAGAGGAACGACTTCATCTGAGTCTCTGTAGGTGTTTAATTTATCACCTGAGAACATCGGAGCACAGCCCAACATCTCAGACACCTCGGCTGAGCGTGCTGGAAAGTAAACATGACTCATTTGGATTTGTACACGGCCCAGGGACTCTCCTCAGACTGTGTCTGGTCACCTGGTCGATTGATCACTGAGGGGATGTTGTGTCCGGCTTCTGGCTCGGATCAGGGGCGTGGCCACAAGCAGAGCCCAATGAGAGTGCCGGAATTTAAATCACACAAATAAGTCAATATGGTTGGCTAAAAGATTTGTATGCAGAATAACCAGCACCTCTCCACAAACACACCACTAATTGGCACCCACTGGCAATTACCAGGTTGAACCAGGTGTGTCTGAGTAGGTAAGTAATCAAACTGTGCTGGACACCAACCCTCCAGGACCAGAGCTGTGCACTCCTGGTTTACCGGTTTGCACTTATGACTTAAAGTCCCCATTACAAACTGACTCCTCCTGACTACAGGCCCACAGCGGGTGCTTCTCGGCCCACTGGCGGTTCATGGGCCCTGGTGGGACACCCTGGTTTACAGCCTCAGGTACAGCTGAGTGGTTAAAAGTGACCTGCCTGCTTCTTGGCCCATGCCAGTGGGCAGTGTTCAGTCAGAGCACGTTCACTTACAGCACTGTTCACCGCATCTTATTGTTCTAGACTAAAGCCACAGTATACCGCAGTGGTGGACAGGAACTGGTTACTGGGCTTCGTTAGTGTGTTGGTGTATCTGTACTGAAGTATCTCCATTCTGGGGGTCTTTTAAATGAACTCCACCACACTCTCATATCCACCTCTTTCCTCCGTTACGTTACGGCCAAATCTGTCCTTTCGTTTGGCTTCTGTGTGGGTGAAAACGTAACATGGCCAAACGGAGAAAAGAAGCCTGAAACGATCCCACCAATCAGGGGACAGCGCTCACTTTGTTTTGAGCTTGGTTCTAGCTAATGAGCTTTTAGTAAAGACTGGTGGACTGGGAGACACTAGAGTCTCTTCACCTACACTAAGCTGATGGAGAGTCCTGTTCCAGAAATGATAATAGGACATTAGAGCTATAATAATATAGTTGACAGATTATACAAATTATGGCGTGTAAGTAAATCCTAAACAGCTGCAAAACATAAATGATTAAATGAACTAAATGGTGTAAAATCCATATTCATGTTCAATTATTACCATAAAAGCCAAAAGCCAGTGTTTAGCAAACAGTCGGGGTTAATTATGATTCATAAATGTGCTTTTCAGAGAACTATGAGGGGAAATAAGCCCAGAAAGGTGCTAAATGTGTGCACTTCCACTGCTGATTTTCAATATTACACACTTTATAATTCAGAATAACCCAGCTGGACTGACTCCAGGCTGAGTCTCGGTGCGCTGAGGAGACGAGCAGGCCGGGCTGGGTTTAATTACCTCACTATACGCCCCATTGATTTACATTGTGAGCTCTTTAGTTTCATTTCATCACCTTTTAAACACGGAAAGACACAATTACAGCCAGGCTGAGTTAAACTCACCTATAAATACCTGCTCATTCCTCTGAAGGCAGGCGGATCATCGCCGGTGTTCCCGCTCAGGTGCTGTAGCTGCTCACTTTAGAGTCATCTAATCATCTTACTGTACAGTATTCCACGTGTGACTGTTTCAAGGTTTCCTTTTCTAAGACTCAAAAGGAGAAGCTCCGCAAAAGCATGGGGAAAAACACTGAGGAGAACCAAGACTCTGAAGGAGAAGCTCCATTCCAACATGAGGGAGAACCACTAAGAGCCACAACTCTAAAGGAGAAGCTCCATTCCAACATGAGGGGAACCACTAAGAGCCACAACTCTAAAGGAGAAGCTCTGTAAGAGCATGAGGGAGAACCACTAAGAAGAACCAAGGCTCTAAAACAGAAGCTCCATTCCAGCATGAGCAGAACCACTAAGAGCCACGACTCAAAAGGAGAAGCTCTATAAGAGCATGAGGCAGAACCACTAAGAAGAACCAAGGCTCACAAGGAGAGGCTCCTTACAAGCATGAAGAAGAACCACTTTGAGGAACCAAGACACAAAAGGAGAAGCTTCATGAGAACATGAGGGAGAACCACTGAGAAGAACCTACAGGCAGAAGGCGAAGCTCTATAAGAACATGAGGCAGAGCCAGTAAGAAGAACCAAGGCTTGACTGGAGAGGCCTCATGGGACATGAAGCACAGCCACTGAGAAGATCCAAAACTTAAAGGGGAGGAGCTCTGTGAAAGCATGGAGAAGAGCCACTGTGAGGAACCTTTAGCTAAGTGCTACCACACAGTTAGATACACGACTGGGCCCTTTAGACATTCATGGCCCTGAGGTGAAGGCCGAACAGGTGTAGTTACAGTTCAGCGTTTGCTCAGGTCTTCTTTAAAGAGTTGGTGCTATGGTTTGTAAAAAAGAAGAGAGGGGGAGAGAGAGAGAGAGAGAGAGAGAGACGGAGAGAGAGAGAAAGAGATGGAGAGGGGGAGAGAGAGAGAGAGAGAGAGACGGAGAGAGAGAGAAAGAGATGGAGAGGGGGAGAGAGAGAGAGAGGGAGAGAGAGAGAGAGAGAGAGAGGGGGTGAGGGGTGGGGGAGAGAGAGAGATGGGAGAGGGGTGGAGAGAGAGAGAAGAGAGGTAAGGAGAGGAGAGATGAGAGAGACGAGAGGAGAGCAGAGGGAGAGGGTGAAAGAGAGAGAGAGAGAGAGAGGGGGGTTGTGGGGGTGGGGGAGAGGGAGAGAGAGAGAGAGAGAGAGAGAGAGAGAGATGGAGAAACCTTGAGTAACTGGACTTTAGGATAGATGAGACTTCATTTTGAGAGGAAGAGAGAGAGAGGTTCTAACCTAACTGGGTCTAGAACAGAGAGCTGCTGGTTTCAGACTGAAGGCCTCACACTGGAGCTCGTCGAGGGCTGCAGCCTCTAACGGAGAGCTCAGAATCGTGTGTAATGCCGGTAGCTGGGACGCTGACTCAGAGAGATCGTGAAGCCGCTTGTTTCTCTCTTTATCAGACTAGCTTCAGGATCTCTGAAACCTTGAGTAACTGGACTTTAGGATAGATGAGACTTCATTTGGTCAGGAAGTGATAACCCCCCCCCCCCCAAGAGGTTCTAACCTTGGTTCTAGACAAAGGAGCTGCTGATATTTCAGACTCAAACCGACAGAAGGCCTCACACTGGAGCTCGGCGAGGGGCTGCAGCCTCTAACGGAGAGCTCAGATCGTGTGGAATGCCGGTAGCTGGGTTTACGCTGACTCAGCTTTGAGCATCGTGAAGCCGCTTGTTCTCTCTTTATCACTGCTGACTAGCTTCATACATCTCTGTCACATCTCTCTCTCTCTCTCTCTCTCTCTCTCTCTCTCTCTCTCTCTCTCTCCCTCTATCTCTCACTCTCCTTTCTCTCTCTCCCTCTCTTTCTCACTCTCTCTCTCTCTCTCTCTCTCTCTCTCTCTCTCTCTCTCTCTCTCTCTCTCACCCTATCTCTCTCTCTCCCTCCCTCTCTTTCTCCCCCTCTCTCTGTCTCTCTCTCTCCTTCTCTCTCTCTCTCTCTCTCTCTCTCTCTCTCTCCCTGTCTCTCTCTCTCTCGCTTTCTCTATCTCTCTCTCTCTCTCTCTCTCTCTCTCTCTCTCTCTCCTTTCTCTCTCTCCTTCTCTTTCTCTCTCTCCCTCTCTCTTTCTTTCTCTCTCTCCCTCTCTCTCTCTCTCTCTCTCTCTCTCTCTCTCTCTCACTTACTCTATCTCTCTATCTATCCCTCTCTCTCCCTCTCTCTCTCTCTCTCTCTCTCTCTCTCTCTCTCTCTTTCCCTCTCTCTCTCTCTCTCCTTTCTCTCTCTCCCTGTCTCTCTCTTTCTCTATCTCTCTATCTCTCTCTCTCTCTCTCTCTCTCCTTCTCTCTCTCTCTCTCTCTCTCTCTCTCTGTCTCTCCATTAATCACCGAGTTCTGTCACTCTCTCTTTTCCAACGCAGTATAAACAAACAGAGAAGACCTGTGAATGATTAATTTTCCTGATTCGGTTCAGTTCAGATGATCAGACGAGCTGATTTCCAACCTCAAGACAAATACAGAAAAGCTTCAGGTGGCTCGCGAGCCGGTGGCTAGTCTCATCGGCATGGTGTGTGGTGGAACAGTGAACGCACTGCTCCCCCTACTGACCAAACCTCACAGTGTCGGAACTGCAACGTCTGAAAAAAAATAAAAACGTGAAATAAACAAAAAGTACTTCCTGGAAAGAATCTGGTTAGATTTGTGATCAGATTTTGGGGGGATATCAGAAGTACTAAACAGAGGCAGTGTAATTAAATAGAACACCGTATAGAACTGTTCACCCCGGCTGTAGATGGAAGAAGCCTTGGAGCGATTCTGGATGGCCAGTTATCGTTCTCAGCTCTTTATGGCGAACCTGACTCGGTCATGCAGATTCCTCCTCTACAGCATCTGGAGGACACGACCCTTCCTCTCTCAGGAGGCCACCCAGCTGCTCGTCCAGTCTCTGGTCATTTCAAGGCTGGACTACTGCAACTCGCTTCTGGCTGGTCTTCCTCTACAGGCCATCAGCTCAAGAACGCAGCAGCTCGACTCATCTTCTATTTTCCCAGGTTCCTCCACGTGACTCCACTGCTGCGCTCCCTTCACCGGCTTCCTGTAGCGGCCCGGATCAGATTTAAAACTCTGAGGCCTACAGAGCCAAGACCGGACCAGCCCCTCCCTCCTTATGGCAATGGTGAAGAGTCGATCTGTACCTCGAGCCCTTCCAGCTTCAAGTACAGCTCGACTCGACCTGCCATCCCTGAGGACACATGGAGGACAAGCGTCCAGACTGTTCTCTGTCCTGGCTCCCAGATGGTGGAATGAACTCCCACTGGCTGTCCGAACAGCGGAGTCTCTCGCGGTCTTCAAACGCAGACTGGAGACCCGTCTCTGTGTACAGCCCTTATTTAAGTGAGCTCTAGTAGACGTGTCTTCTCTCTAGGTATGAGTGCTGGGCTGGGTTGCCAGGTTGTGCACTTATGCTTATATACGTCTGTGTATTGTTCTCTCTAGGTATCAGCACTGGCCCCTGTTCGGGCAGTGTCTGAGCTCATGGCGGGTTCTAGACTCTAACCTTCTTATACTAGCCGGGAATTATTATTATCCAACGGAACGCTAAGCATGGCTGTAGGTTGCTCCGGATAAGAGCATCTGCTAAATGCCTTCAATGTAAACCTAGAAAAGAGTCAGCTGCAAAGCATGATGGGATAAATAAACCGTTTGGAGTCTGTAAGCTTTCGACCTTGAGTATTGCCCTTACAGCAATGCCATTCTCTCACAGCCTTCAGACGAAGAGCTCAGTAAACAAGCCTTTGTAATTGTGAGTTTCAGTTGGAAAGGTCTTCAGTCTGACTTGTCGACCAATCAGAGCCTGTCTTCTTTTTTTAAATCATCATTTATTTTGATGCACCCAAGATACCCTCCCCCCAAAAAACATTTTTATTGATTTTGACTTTTATGCATCGTTTGAATTTAGCGCTTGCTAGTTACGTTGTGTGAAAATTTTATGAGAAATGGAATAGCAAAAATTGCTCAAAACTGCTGGGATAAAAAGTCTGGTTCCATTGACTTGCATTCAAACTACGGTAGGATTTTGGCCACTCCTGTGAAGTTGGCATTTTGTAGATACCTGCCTTATATTGGACATCGACGATATGCTTGGCTAGACTGGAGCTGGGATAGTAGATATACCACTTAGAGTCCACTAACAGCGACGTTGTTTTGCTCAGCATTTCCTAGTTCGATTTTGCAGACAGGACAATAATCTGGGTGGTCCGAGGGTGGACAAGCAGTGGCAAACAGCCGTGCCAACCTGATCAAACCAGTGGACAGATATGTACTTGCTATCTGTACAATGTACAATGCCATAGCATCACCACAGAAGCAGACCCGGTATAAGGCAGCCACTGATCTTTATGGAGGCAAACAGAAAAGGGAAGGGATGCCTACTACGTCCTCTTCCCCGCTGTGGTCTCCCAGAGCCAACTGATGGCATAGTCGGCCTAGGAAGTATAGGAGAATGCTAGAGGGCACACAGGTGGAGGTGGAGGGACACCAGGTCTTCTGGACATGTGACAACAAACCGTTCATCTTGGTACCTCCATACACGGGTTCGTTGGGCGTCTCCACCAAGACTAAAGCGGGACTCGTCACTGAAGATGACCCGCTGCCATTCTGAGTCACTCCATGACAGTCTGGTACGACACCACTGCAGTCTTTGGTGACGGTGACGTGGTGTTAAGGACAGTCGTGGTAACGGTCTGTGTGCATGTAGTCCTGCGTGGTGCAGCCGTCTGCCAATGGTGCTGCACTAACAGGATGACTCATGGAGGGACCACTGCTCACTGGAGGTCTGTAATGGTGGCTGTTGGGTCAGTCAGGTACAGAGATAAGACCCCTCCTTGCCTACGTCACATATGCAGCCGAGCGTGAAACTGGAATCATTAGCATGTCCCATGACGTTAGACCTACCCACCAACTTCCTAAAGACCTTATCTGAGTCTTAAACCAGGTTCTGTATCTGCAGCGTCTTGACGTCCAGCTTGCCGTCCACTCGGCTTTCTTCGTCTTTCCTCTCAGTTGTCTGTCTCTTTCCCTGCCACTCCCTATTTCCCACGAGTGGCTGACGTTTCCTTGCAAAGCTCCACCCACTTCTCAGGAGTGGTATCAGAAGACGCCACCCAATGAAGTGCCTATGAAACCCACCCGGATGGTGGAGTCGACAACATCTTTTTCCGTCTCTAGGACTAGGAGTAGGACCAGCCCAGGTGTAGATACCCCGATAGCGCCCTGGGCTTTGAGTGTGGACCGAGCTGAACAGTGTTTGATTACTACACTGCATGTTCACGTCTCTAACCGTGTTTCCGTCCTGTCCTTGTGGTCCCCTGTAGGCTTTTTATGCGGAACAGTCAGTGACTTCGTAATTAGCCTTGCTGCCGCTCACGGTTCTTTCCCGTTTCAGAGACTCGGTTTTGTTTATAAAGCAGTCTGGGTGTCCGCCGCTACAGTAAACAATGAGGCCGCTGGTAATTGCGGCTTCGCCGTTTCATACCAGAGCAATTAATGGCGGACCACTGCAGCGGTGCCATTTAAAAGCTTTGTTTTCAGAGGAATTTAAAACAGGTGACATTTTAAACACCCTCCCCCCAGCACTCCCACAGCTGTCTGCCACTAAGTCCTTCAGCAGGTTGCTTAAATGAATGGAAATGCAGATCATTCGCCTTTTAGAAAAGAAAAATAACAGTACCTGCTCGGAGGAGTGATGGTCTCTCGCTCTCCGGGGAGGAGGACATCAACAACACTGTCTGCAGCCGTAAAGGTTCCTCCCAACTGCCTGATTAAAATGTAACAGAGCACCCCCAAAAAATCAACCGACTGGAATGAAACTTGGTGGGTAGGTTTGACATTGTGAGACAGGCCAATAGTTCAAGTTTCATGTCCCACGCATGTGACGTAAGCAAGGACGGCCCTTATCTCTGTACCTGACTGACCCAACAGCCACCATAGCAGACCTCCAGCGAGCAGTGGTGTCCTCCATGAGTCCTCCTGTTAGTGCAGCACCATCGGCAGACGGCTGCACCACGCAGGACTACATGCACACAGACCGTTACCACGACTGTCCTTAACACCACGTCACCGTCACCAAAGACTGCAGCGTGGGTCGTCGTACCAGGACTGTCATGGAGTGACTCAGAATGGCAGCGGGTCATCTTCAGTGACGAGTCCCGCTTTAGTCTTGGTGGAGACGCCCAACGAATCCGTGTGTGGAGGCACCGTGGTCAGCACCAAGATGAACGGTTTGTAGTTACACATCTAGAAGGCCTGGTGTCCCTCCACCTCCACCCCTACCGCACCATCTGCAGGAACTGTGTGAGGGTGTTCAAGCTGCATGGGATGGATTATCACAGGACTCCATTAGGAACCTCTACAGCTCCATACCGAGACGTCTGGCGTGTTGGGTTAGCGAACACGGCTAGAGACAGACTTCTGTATGTGTAGCAACCCCTTCCTTCTAATCCCCATGTGAAAGTGTAAGTGAGAAAGGGATTTGAGTGAAAACTGTTAAAGACCTTTACATAATTATGATGTGAAGTATTATGGAACATTAGAACACGTTTCCTAAATTCAGGCTCTCTCACACATCCAGCGGCCCGACTGTAATATTCCGCTTACGAATAGAGGATCTGTTTTAATCTTGGGCTTACTGCCGTCCCCGTTTACTGTCTTGTGGTTTTGTTTGAATCAGTGGACTAATTCTGGCTCCGTCTAAGAATCTCGCTCCTCTGTTTCTCCGGGAGATGAAGGGGGAAATGCGCCCTGCTGATACGCAGGCCAGAACACGGCTATTTAAAACGTGTTTATGGCAGTGAAGTCTTAAGACTGCACTTTGGCAGCGCTGCTGAAACTCCTTCCCTCGGCGATTGGCTCTCGTCACCCAGCTGTCTGAGCCTGAGAGTTTAATCTGTGGAGCTCCAGAGGCCGGTGCAGTGCAGCGCACTGATAAAACACCACTGGTGGGGAAAAGGTGGAGTTCTCCTTCTCAATGTCTCTCTCAGACTCGGAGAGGAAACATCAGAGGGAGAACCACCATTCAGTCTAAACCATCTATCACAGTACCTACATTTAGAGCTTAGAGTTATACACTCGACCTAACGAGAAACTGTAGAACAGACTCAGTCTATACCACAGTACCTACATTTAGAGCTTAGAGGATTATAAACAGATTCCAGACAAAGCTTTTCCTGGATAAACAGTCATTCTTCATTTAGCCCAGAAGCCTCCATTGCCATCTTAACCCATCTTCATCTTTTCACTTCTTAGCCTTTATAAAGTTTGCCATTTTTGGAAATATTACAGGAGGAAATCTACAGCAGATGAAAATCTAAATAAGGAAGCCCGTCTATATAATGTCACCTGTCTGATCATTTCAATGAATTATTCATTAGTTCCTAATTTATGCCACCTAGTTTTGAGGAAGGATGGCGATTTTGTCAGGGTCTGAGCGCAGTAGGGCTCCAGTGTGGGTGTATGTAAATGCTGCCTGGGCCAAAGTGAGCATGACCAGGTTCCTCAGAGATTGACGGTGGTATTTACCTGGGCATCTCCTAAGAGCTCCATTAATAAACCGCCAAATCTAAACTCATTATTCCCTCAAACTCCATTAATCCTCAAAGGACACGGCTTCTGTTTTTTCTGCTCTTCCTCTTCATTTTTCCAAGTGGTTTAGACAACCCTTTCGGAAAGGTGCGTGTTATATAAACCCACTCGGCTAATGCTGACTGACGTTTTACCTTAAACGTGGCCTCAGTGGAGAAAACGTTTGGCGTGAAATATGAACTGATCTGCTCCTGAGGAAAGAGAGAGATGGGAGGAGAGAGAGGCACAGAGAGAGAAGCAGTACTTTACCTCGTGTGTCAAAACAACCTTTTTCTGACAGAGTAAACATGCGGCGTGTGCTGAATATGCGTCGTAATGAAGACCGATAGAAATAAGTGGTTGTTATTAGTTGTGTTATCAGTTTCAGAGTGTACATGCTGGATGCGTTCTCTCCGAGGGACTGAATGCATCACAATACATACATTACCACCTAGATTGCCACTGCCGGCTGCTGATGGTGCATTAGCTACACCACAGGGCATGACCTGGTATCCATAGAAGCCAATTGTTGTGCTCGATGCAAGTTTAGGTAAAGCCTTGGTAGGAAATAACAACAACAACCACCGTGCAAATAACCGGGTACCTTCAGAAGTGGAAAAACATTTTGTGCTGGCAATGGCATTGTTTGCCTAAAGGGATAGCACTGTGTAAACCTCGAGCTGTGCCCTCCATCACAAAACGTCAACTGAAACACCAAACCAAGATGCAAATCAAGATGAAGTATCAAGTAAAGGGCAAGCATTCATACTGACCAGTGCTCTAGGTTCAGAAATCCTTGACCAGTGCTCCAGATACATAAACCCCTCACCGATGCTCCAGGTGGATAAAGCCCTATCCAGTTCCACAGATACACAAAGCCATGACCAATGCTATAGGTATATACATCCTTGGCTATTGTCCTAGAGGCATAAAGCTCTGACCAGTGTCCCAGACCTGTAAAACCCTGACCAATGCTCTCTCTCTCTATATATATACACTCATCACTGGACAGTGTTCTATATACAGTAGGTTCTGACCATTACTCAAGGTAGATCAATCCCTGGCCAATTCTCCAGATATAAAAAAGAGGTAACTGGTGTTTTGCATACCCAAGGCCCTGGCCAGAGCTACAGATACATAAATCCCTGACCAATTCTCCAGATACATTAGCCTCACACCAATACTCCAGGTAGATAAATCCCTAACCGATTCTCCAGACACATAAATCCCTGCCCAACATTTACAGATACATAAATGCCCACCTGTTCCTCCCAATACACAAATCCCCCATGAATGCTCCAGGTAGGTAAAGCCCTAGCCAATGCTCCAGATACATACAGCCAAGATCAAATCTTTAGACAAAGACAAATCCATTGTTCTAAATACACATGACTTGGAATGTCCATGTGCTGAAACAACTATTGTTCTAGATCCATAAATGCCTGACTAACCCTCCAGACATAAAAAGACATTTTAGACATAGTGGTTGGTGTAGGTCAGCAGATAACACCACTACCTCACCGCATGCATGTAGGAGACCGGGGTTCAAATCCCAGTGTGGGTGACTATGCTGTGCTACATCAATAAGAGTCCTTGGGCAAGTCTCCTAACACTACACTGGCCCACCTGTAATATGATTAACCATGTAAGTCGCTCTGGATAAGAGCGTCAGCTAAATGCCATAGATAGATAGATAGATAGATAGATAGACATTGGGTAATACTCCATGTACATGCATATATAGTGGCTGGCGACTCAGGCGTTGATTGGCTGCTCACTCACTTACTATATCAGCACTGATGTTTCAATGGCAACAAAAGGTTGAAATTCTTCTTCTGCTTTTTTTTGTAGTTTGGTGATGTCCTCCACACATTAACTGAGATCTAAGACTGAGGTGTGAGGAACAGTTCACTCTTCCCACCAAAATTAATAAAGTGTTCAGATTCACAGATTTGCTAGACTCCACTCTGTTTGGGTGCTTGTTCATAGATGCACCCACTACACAAAAACTGATAAACTCATCATCAAAAACTCCAGAAGAAATAAAACAAACAGGAAATGAAACTGGTAGTAGCATGCAGTGGTGTCCTCCAGTAGTTCATCCTTTTGTGCCTATCACCATCGGCAGACAGCTGACCACGCAGGGACTACATGCACACAGACCGTCTTTACCCACGATCTGTCTTCAACACCACGTCACCGTCACCAAAGACTCAAGTGGGTGTCGTACCAAGACTGTTCATGGGGTGAGCCTTCAAGACATGCCAGCTGTGTCCATCCTTCAGTGACGAGGTCCCGCTTTAGTCTCGGTGGGAGACGGCCCATACGAATCATCGTCGTTGTGGAGGCACGTGGTCAGCACCAAGATGAACGGTCTGTTGTTACACGTCCAGAAGGCCTGGTGTCCCTCCACCTCCACCCCTACCGCACCATCTGCAGGAACTGTGTGAGGCTGTTCAAGCTGCATGGGATGGATTATCACAGGACACCATTAGGAACCTGTACAGCTCCATACCGAGACGTCTGGCGTGTTGAGTTAGCAAACACGGCGGCCCGACGCCATACTGAGAGACAGACTTGGTCACTACTTTAGATCCATAAAGACGTAATTTACGTTCTAGATATTCAATGCCGTAGATAGGTGAGCATGTCAATAATGATCCAGATAAATAAAGCCCTGACCAACACTCTATATACAAGAAGACATATCCAGCTAGCAGAGAACGTTCCCAGTTTGAAAGATGTGGGAAAATGTTTTATTCTAATGTCGTTTTAAAGACGTTTATAATTTCAGACGATGTTCCTATAAGGTCAAATGATAACCAACATGTCAGGACCACAGATTATGTTGCATGATAACAAAAGAAACTCAGAATATAGAAAATACTTCTCTTACCTTTAGAAAGAACATTCTGGGAACCAAAAGAAAACTTTGGCTGGAAACATTAATGGAACATTGCATGGCTAAT
>JAMWET010007029.1:0-7500 GCA_024036415.1 Prochilodus magdalenae
GACCTTAACCACGCAAGGGGACTTGTTTATCGTCCCTAGGCTGTTTCCATTATATTCCCACAAGTTTACCATCAGTCTTGTTTCTATTCCTATCCCTGAACAACCGATGAATAGCTGTGACGGAAGACGAATACGAGGCTGTCAGTGTTCATGAGGTTTGACTAGCTGTTATAGATGCCCGGCTCTCGCCTTACCGCCCATCTGGCGAGGGTGAGACACTAAAGATGGCATCTTTGAGGACCGCGTCTCCGATCTAGCATCCCGTACTCTGCATTCCGCAGCCATACGGAACCCTGAAAGTTGATGACTATCTCCCGAACTAGTGTGATGAGTACGTCTCGGTATCATGAGCTTGTGCGTTTGTCTCCGCTGCCAATGTTTTTTTATACTCACCTGCCCGCTGCGTCTCGGTACTGAAGCGTGCCTAGCGACCCCTGTGAGTTATGCCAGCCTACTTTTCATAACTCATAACTTCAGACAGAACATGCAGCGGGTTACATACGACCACACTGTCAGCGACTGACTGATGGCCCACCCAGTTTAGCAGAGACAAAAAAAACAACTACCCCCTCCAGAAACGCACGCTCGGCTCATGTAGGGTAGGATATTTACCATGCTTTGTGGAGGAGGCGTGATGGATGTTGGTTGGTCCTGCATGTAGGCCATGCCAGGCTTTGATGTACAGTAACAATGACGCCAAGTAAGGCAAGTAGGTTAATCTGTACATGTGGGAAAAGAGCACCCAGTTACCTCTAACGACCCGCAATCAATCAGACTCACCTCAAGAATTAACCCTATCAGACCGGCCGGGCTGCCAGAGGGACGTCGTCTCTGGAGCATGGCTCTCGCTTCTTTGACTAAGTGAGATGTTCATTCGTTCATTCACCCGTCGTCTAAGCCGCTTATCCCTCTGGGCCGTGGTAAGTGAGATGTGTGTTTTTCCCCGTGATTCAGCTAATTAACGTCCCGGTTTGCCAGCATGGACCACTTCCCTCTGCTGTCAAACCGTCAGATGCTTCTCCCGCTGCCGGGCGCATGATTGGCTCTAGTGCTTTTTGTTTGAATCAGTCTCCGGCCGCCATCTTTGTTGTCTCCATTTTTGTTAATTTTACTTTTATGCCTCATTTGATCCCATGAGCTGCCGTTTACACTGTGTGTGAATTTCATGAAGAACGGACCAACACAAATGGCCCAAAGCTGCTTGGAAAGACGTCCGGTTCCATTGACTTCCATTCAAATTAAAGGAGGTTTTTGGCCTCTCCTGTAAAGTTGCCATTTTGGAGATACTTGTTTTCCTTTGGACAGTGACGATATTCATTTCTTTCCAACAGTAGCATTCATGGGATATACACCATTTGGCCAAAAGTATGTGGACGCCCCTCCCAATCACTGAGGTCATGTGTTTCAGCCACACATTTACATTCACTGCATTTAGCAGACGCTCTTATCCAGAACGACTTACAGAGGTGCTTAGTGGGTCACGCCTCAGAGTAACGTATCCTGCTATGTTTACAAGTAGGTCTGGAGTTCAAACTCAAGCTCAGTTGACGCTGCCCGGTGACAAGGGGCCAGTGCTGATACCCAGCCAACACACAGAGTCATAATACAGCACAAGTGGTAATAATCTAGTCAATAGGGCCCCAAGCCAGTGCTACTGGAGATAAGAAGATGTAGGAAAGCTTCTTCAGCAGACCACTGGGTGTCCCAGCCACCGGGGTGGTCCTGGTTCCTGCTGAAGAACCTACTTTTCGTGGGTTCCCACTAGGAACAAACTTTTCAGGTTCTGAACTTGTTTGTTTTGATGCTGTCCAGGGAACCAGTCTGCGTTGGCACCAGCTTTTATTGGAATCAAGGAACGTCAAAGGACACGCCCTCAGCGTGAACAGGGGGCGCTGCACAGCGGTAGTGAACAGCAGTAGCAAGATGGCGGAGCGTATAGATGACCTGCGACTTGTTTGGGCTGTTATACTCCCAGGATGTTTGTTCATATCCCAATGAAAGCCAGCACGGTTCAACCTCACCATATGATGATAGTAGACGGGAGAAGAGGTGGTGTGAAAATGTTTCCCTGACACTGCCGATGTCCCAAACTACATTTCCCAGAGTGCACTGTCCAAAGATGTCACCCTTTCATGTCCTCAGTCACCCAATCACATCTCTCCGAGCTCGCCATCTTTAACGGCCCCCTTTCTCACCCCCACCCCCCCCCCCCCCCCCACCCCCCCCCCACCCCCACACACACACATACAGAGCTACTGCAAAGTGTTGCCAAGCCTAGTCTGCACTACTGAGCGTTTCTCCCTCGTCTCTCTCGTTACTATCTCTGGCTTTGACTCTCTTTAGACTCCCTCTCAGGTTCTGGTAGCCTGTTTGTCTGCCTCGCTGGTTTTCGAGCCTCCTCTCTGGGTGGTTCTCCTGACTCCTCTCTGGGTGTGCTTGTTCATCTGGTCTCCTAGTTTTGACCTCCATCTGTCCCTCTGCTCATGATCTTTTATAGCTGTGCTCAGCTACTGAGTAGTTCAGTAAAACTCTTTGAGTTTGAACCATTTTTATATAAAAAATTTGACTTTCGAGACCTGACCTCGCATGTTGTTCCTGACAACACTCCGTCTTTTTCGATTTTAGTACTGAGGCCTTTCTTAACAACTGACTCGCCCAGGGAGGTCGTCATGGTGGATGCTGAGGAATGTAGTATTTTTCTGAACCAGCTTTCTGTTCTGTCCTGTCCTGTCCTGTCCTGTCCCTGTCATGTCCCTATCCTGTCCCTGTCCTGTCCTGTCCTGTCCTGTCCTGTCCTGTCCCTGTCATGTCCCTATCCTGTCCTGTCCTGTCCTGTCCTGTCCTGTCCTGTCCTGTCCTTCCCTTCCCTTCCCTTCCCTTCCCTTCCCTTCCCTTCCCTTCCCTTCCCTGTCCTGTCCTGTCCTGTCCTGTCCCTGTCCCTGTCCCATCTTGTCTTGTCCTGTCCTGTCCTGTCCCTGTCCCATCTTGTCCTGTCCTGTCCTGTCCTGTCCTGTCCTGTCCTGTCCTGTCCTGTCCTGTCCTGTCCTGTCCCTGTCCCATCTTGTCTTGTCCTGTCCTGTCCTGTCCTGTCCTGTCCTGTCCTGTCCTGTCATGTCCTGTCCCTGTCCCTGTCCCATCTTGTCTTGTCCTGTCCTGTCCTGTCCTGTCCCTGTCAGGTCCCTGTTCATTGCACTGTACGCCTGTCCCTGTCCCATCTTGTCTTGTCCTGTCCTGTCCTGTCCCTGTCCCATCTTGTCCTGTCCCTGTCCTGTCCTGTCCCTGTCCCTGTCCCTGTCCCTATCCTGTCCTGTCCTGTCCTGTCCTGTCCTGTCCTGTCCCTGTCCCTGTCCCTGTCTCTATCCTGTCCTGTCCTGTCCTGTCCTGTCCTGTCCTGTCCTGTCCTGTCCTGTCCTGTCCTGTCCTGTCCTGTCCCTGTCCTGTCCTGTCCCTATCCTGTCCCTGTTTGTCTGTTTTCTCTGATTTCCTGTTTCTTGTCTCTTCCATGTGCCATTTGTCGTCCTGTTCCATGTGCTTCTGTTTGTTTTCATTTTTTGCTCCTCCAGGCCCCTCACCTGTCCTTAGTTTGTAGCCCCGCCCCTTCCCAGGTGTTCCTTGTTAGTCCTTGTTCATTTATACTCCCTGTTCCTTAGTCCCTGCTTGGTGTTTTGTCTCCCTGTCTGTTTTTGTAACCCTGCTCATCAGTGTTTCTTAGTTTCCTGGTGTTTTTGGCCTGGTTTTTGTTTATCTTATTGGTTGTTCATTAAATACCTGCATCTACATTCTCCTCATCTTGACCCCACATGACGTGCAAACCGAAACCTGGTTGGTGGAAAAGGGCGGTCAGGCAACTTTTCCAGTCCAGTCTAATGAGAGTTAAGCCAGAGCAATATGGCGGCAGCATTGACATGTGCACCCAATGTTGAGCCTACATGTACAGTATCGAAGTCCAATAAAAACCATCCATTTTTATTTTAATGCATCATTTGAACGCAGCAGCTGTGGTTTACACTGTGTCAACATTCCATGATGAAGGCACCAACAGTAGTGGCCCAAAACACCTTGGAAAGACGTCTGGTTCCATTGACTTCCATTATAATTATGATGCGTTTTTTGGGGACCTCTCCTGTAAAGATTGCCATTTTTGGAGATACTTGGTAGCCTTTGGTCACAGAGCGACAGATCACGTCTACAGTCCGCAACCAGATGGCCAAGTAAATAGCATGCACGAGGCACTGCTGAGACGGTTCTCGTTTGTGAAAACACAGCGTTGTGGAAGTTTCACTTTGTAAACACACGCAGAGAACTGAATTGCATGAATCAGGATGCCCAACGCGATTTGTTTCCCGTACAACAACAACACTCTCTCCGGATCCAGAAAAAGAATCCGCAGACGGTGCCCAGCCCCATCCAGAACTGACAGTCTAATAATTTATCAACTACCAGCTTCAGCAGGGGGCACCACAGTGGCCAATCGAGTCTCTGTGGGGGGCAGGGCCTGCTATGATGGTGCACAGGAGTGTATTTGAGTGACAGATCTCATTAGCCGAGCTTGTGCTGAATCCTGGATTACGGAATATTATCCTACTGTCAACACTGACAGCCCCAGCACGCGAAAGCAGGAAGGCCCTTTATGTAGGACTGAAAGGGATACAAATAGCAGCTCTTCGGTGTGTGAAGCACGTCTACAATCAGCAGCATCAGCCGTCCGCCTATGTTTATGATATCGGAAAAAAAACAAACCAGCAGAGCCATGTTTAAACATGCTTGTTTTTGTCCTTTAGGTTCAAGCCTGAGACGACAATCCATCCCATGCAGCTTGAACATCCTCACACAGTTCCTGCAGATGGTGCGGTAGGGGTTGAGGTGGAGTGACACCAGGCCTTCTGGACGTGTGACAGCAAACCGTTCATCTCGGTGCTGACCACGGTGCCTCCACACACGGATTCGTTGGGCGTCTCCACCAAGACTAAAGCGGGACTCGTCACTGAAGATGACCCGCTGCCATTCTGAGTCACTCCATGACAGTCTGGTACGACACCACTGCAGTCTTTGGTGACGGTGACGTGGTGTTAAGGACAGTCGTGGTAACGGTCTGTGTGCATGTAGTCCTGCGTGGTGCAGCCGTCTGCCGATGGTGCTGCACTAACAGGAGGACTCATGGAGGACACCACTGCTCGCTGGATGTCTGTAATGGTGGCTGTTGGGTCAGTCAGGTACAGAGATAAGACCCGTCCTTGCTTTCGTGTTTGCTCCTGCAGATGGCGCTGCATGAGGATGACGGGGCTTTAAATCCCTGAGGGGTGTGAGTGACGGGATCCATAGATTGGGAAGAGGTGCTACAGTGCAGGGAATGTCTCGTTCCATGTGTGGTAAACACTCCAGAGCAGATGTTAATGATTGGCTAAAAGGAGTGACCGCATGTGGGCGTGGCCAAAGACCATAGTGTGAAGGAAGTAGCTGAATCTGCAGGTGTATGGAAGCGTACGGTCATACGGGTCTACCAGCAGTGGATAAAATCCCAGTCTACAGGGAATTCTCAGAGGAACTGTGCCAGGGAAGGCCTCCACCAAATTCTTTGAGTGTCTGAACACTGATGTGGCTACATCCAGAACCTTGTCCAGTCCAGGCCCAATCCAGTCCCAGCTGTTACTGGTGCTGGTGGAGGAGTTCCAGGTTATTACTGCTGAGCTTATGTCAGATATGTTTATGGATGACCACAGTACAGTCACCATCACTCAGCCTGGTGTGGTTATCATAGGCTCCTTTTCCTTCACATGTGAGTAAGTATCATATCTCCCTAATGAGCAGCTGATAAACGATGATGATCCCGCTTTCAGATTACACCTCCCTTTATCCGTTACCCCTCTGTCGGGATATTTACCCCGTCTATCCGCACACGACGAGGAGGTTTATACTAAATCTCTTAATTGAAGTATGATAAAGTTCTACTAATCAGACCCGGTCTGATTCCACGATGCTCAGCAAAGTCAATTACTTCGTATCTATGCATTTCATTTCCTCATTACCATCCCTCTCTCTCTCTCTCTCTCTCCCTCTCTCTCTCTCTCCCACACTCTCTCTATCGCTCTCTCACTCTCTCGACACTCTTTTAAATTAAAGCAAGCATTGAATGCATCAAAGCTCGGGGTTTAATCAAGTGGAAACCACCAAAGCCCTCCTGACTCGGCAGCAGGCAATCAACTCTGAGCTCTCGACCTATCACCAGGAGCCCGGCCTTCATCAGGATCGGCGGCACACGCTGTCCTATCTGCATGACAGCGGCTGGAAGCGGAGCAGAAAGGGCCCTGGCGGTGACTAATGCGCCGAGGGAGACCAACTCCACTCGATCGAGACGATCAAGCAGGCGGAGGCAAGACGGAAGCCGGGAGAGGCGAGCGCCTCTTGACGTCGAAAGCCGTGATGGTCTAACTCACGGCAGCAGGTGCGGTGACTCATGTATGGTCAGGGACGACGATGGTCCACGGCGGAACGTCACCTGTTGCCTGAGATGAAAGCTGTCGAAGGGTTTGCTGTGCTGGGTTCCGACCCAGGAGCTCGGGGGAGGGAGAGGGGTGGAACAGATGCTGCGGTCAAAGGTTGGCTTCACAGCACCTGATGAGCTTTGGCACTCTGGGTTATGGGAGGTGGGGTTTGGTGACCGCCGCAGCACGTTGTCGCTGCCGTGCGCCCGCCTATATAGTAATAACATTAGAAGAGGTCCATCTTATCAGCTCCACGGACCATACAGGACACTCTGTAGTTCTACAGGTCCAGACTGTAGTCCATCTGTTTCTCTGTGTACTGTATTACCCTGTTCTTCAATGGGCAGGACCCCCACAGGACCACCACAGAGCAGGTATGATGTGGGTGGTGGATCATTCCCAGCACTGCAGTGACACTGACGTGGTGGTGGTGTGTTGGTGTGTGTGGTGCTGGTGTGAGTGGATCGGACACAGCAGTGCTGCTGGAGTGTTGAGACACTGTGTCCACACACTGTCCACTCTAATAGACACTTCTACCTTGCTGGTCCACCTTGTAGATGGACAGTCAGAGACGATAGCTCATCTGCTGCTGCACAGTGCAGTGTTGGTCATCCTCTAGGCCTTCATCGGTGGACACAGGACGCTGCCCCACAGGTTGCTGCCCCACAGGACACTACCCACAGGACGCTGCCCCACAGGACGCTGCCCACAGGACGCTGCCCACAGGACGCTGCCCACAGGACACTGCCCACAGGACATTGTTGTCTGGATAGTTTTGGTTGGTGGATGTTTCTCAGACCCTTTGCATTTTGTGAGTGTCTATGTACATGTGATTGCTGCAAATCCATGTACCTAGACTGTAAGGACAGCAGCAGACCAATCACAGCCATGACACTGAAGGGCTTCTATCAATCTTAACCTTGGCAGTACACATGCCCATGTGCAATGCATGCATTCCGCACATTCCCCACCCTCCTAAGCAGCACACATGCCAGCTCCGCTTACAGAGGAGAGCATT
>JAMWET010007029.1:12500-27500 GCA_024036415.1 Prochilodus magdalenae
GCATGTAGTCCTGCGTGGTGCAGCCGTCTGCCAATGGTGCTGCACTAACAGGATGACTCCTGGAGGACTCCACTGCTCGCTGGATGTCTGTAGTCGTGGCTGTCGGGTCGGTCAGAGACAGAGATATTGCCTACGTCACATGTCTCCCCGTAGTCTTTAGAGGACGAGTGTATTAGAAGACCCCCAAAGGGTGGCCTAGCAGAGATTAGCACTGCCTCAGAGGAGCTTATTGTCTCCTGTTTGACCTGAACCGAAGACGCAGCTTTAACAGTGACAGTGAGCGCAGCTTCACAGACACAAACTTCATCAAAGCCTCCTCCTTTATCCTCATCCCTGTCGCACTTTCATTTCTAAAAGTTCTTCCCATCCCTGCTGCTGTTCCAGGTTCATCACTTTTCATAAGAGGATGTGTCAGGCTGCCTCGGTGAAAGCCTCCGGAGAGATGCACTCCCCCGCTCAATAACAGACGAGGGTTCAGGTGTTTTCTCCTTACTGACATTAGCATTCCTCGTCTTAGGCCTCGTAACGAGAAGCAGACGTCTACAGCTTCACAGCACCGTGCTTCCACACATCCCCAGCTCTCCTCTTAATGTTGGATAATACCACTAACCAGCGTGAGGACGAGGTCCTTCGGTATCAGACGTTCTCTCAGACAGTACCGTGGTAACAGAGCACCCTTCCTTCAGCACGTTTCCAGCGGCAACAGTCAGGAGGTGAAAATGGGAAACGTAATTCCCAACTGAGTAGAATCTCCTTCCTCCTTCTGTAAACGGCCTCGCTCCTCCGCACCTCCGCCAACCTGTCTCACACCATGAACCCACACGTGAACTCAGACCGCACGGTGCTGCTCACTGTTACTATCTAGAACTAATAACGTTACATCCTGGGGAGGAGCCTATTCATACAAAACCCCACCCCCCCAGCTTTGGAATGACCTTCCAGTCAGTCGGGACTCAGACACACTCCAGTGTTCAGGTCTGGGCTTAAAGCCTACCTGTTCAGCCGAGCCATTGGAAATTAGCCTCCCTGCTAACTGCTAACGCCGTACAGTCCTCAGTCCTTCCGTCAGAGCTGACTTCTCCCAACACTCCTCCTAAAACACTCAACACCTCTCCTAAAACACTCAGCACTTCTCCTAAAACACTCAACACTTCTAAAACACTCCACGCTCCTCCTGAAACACTCAACACTTCTCCTCAAACACTCTACACTCCTCATAAAACACTCAACACTCCTCCTAAACACTCAACACTACTCCTAAGCACTCAACACGTCTCCTAAACACTCAACACTTCTCCTAAACACTCAACACTACTCCTAAGCACTCAACACTTCTCCTAAAACACTCAACACTTCTCCTAAAACACTCTACACTCCTCATAAAACACTCAACATTCCTCCTAAGCACTCAACACTAATCCTAAGCACTCAACATGTCTCCTAAACACTCAACACTTCTCCTAGTACAATTAACACTCCGCATAAAACACTCAACACCTCCTAGTACACTTAAAACTCCTCGTAATACACTCAACACTCCTCCTGAAACACTCAACACTCTTCCTAAATCTCTCAACACTCTTCCTAAAACACTCAACACTCCTCCTAAACCACTTAACATGTCTCCTAAAAGACCCAACAGTCCTCCTAAAACACTCAACACTACTCCTAAAACACTTAGCACTCCTCCTAAAACACTCAACACTTCTCCTAGTACACTCAACACTCTTCCTAAATCACACAGCACTTCTCCTAAAACACTCAACACTTCTCCTAATACACTCAACACTCTTCCTAAATCACTCAGCACTTCTCCTAAAACACTCAACACTTCTCCTAGCACATTCAACACTCCTTCTAAAACACTCAACACTCCTCCTCGCAAACTTAGCACTTCTCCTAGCAGACTCAACGCTCCTCCTCGCACACTCAGCACTTCTCCTAACGCACTCAAAACTTCTCCTAGTACACTCAACACTCCTCCTAAACACTCAACACTTCTCCTAAAACACTCAACGTTCCTCCTAAAACACTCAACACTCCTAATAGCACACTCAGCACCTCTCCTAGTACAGTCAATGCTCCTCCTAAACACTCAATACATCTCCTAGCACACTCAACACTTCTCCTAAAACACTCAACACTCCTCCTAAAACACTCAACGTTCCTACTAAAACACTCAACACTCCTAATAGCGCACTCAGCGCCTCTCCTAGCACATTCAACACTCCTCCTTAAACACTCAACGCCCCACCTAACACACTCAACACTCCTCCTAAATCCCTCAATATTTCTCCTAAAACACTCAACGCTCCTCCTTAAACACTCAACACTCCTAACACACTGCACACACATTTGCACACCTAGCCTACAAGCCCTGCTATATGCTATCAAGCCACGTGGCTCCATTGCTAACGTCGCAAGTTCAGTGAAGATGCAGGCAGTCTATGGAAGAATGGAAGACAGTGGTGCGCATACCTGACCTTAACTCCCATCTCACCTGTGCAAACCTTCTCAGTTTGGCAACCTGTCAAAGTCTGGCTTCAGTTCTGTAGTACGGAAGAGCCACGTCAGCCGTGCTTCCTACAGTTCCGGTTTTGACTGGAAGTAAACGAAGGGTGGTCCCCAACGGTTTGCCGCTGTACTGTACACGGATTTCTGAAGGACAAGGGATGTAGACCTGCGGACCAGACTGCACCTACAGTGGTTGTACAGAAGTGTGCGGCGGGCAGGAAAGCACTAGAACCATCAGCTCCCCTACCAGACCACCGTGTTCCTTTCACTCAACCTGCCAATAACCACACCCAGGGTGCCTCTATACTCTACCCATGCTGGCTGGCTGGTCGTGTTCCAGAAAACTTCCACACTTTCCTCCGTTCTCAAAGTCACGGGGTGGGGATGAGGACAGCCAGAGCTTACACCCGCTTATATAACGCTTTCTCGTCAAACGTCCGATATTAATGTGCTCTAATAATCCCCAGCGAAATGAACCCATGTGACGCTCGGCAGAGCCCTCTCCAGCACTGTGAGCGCTGACGTTACCAAATTGAGAAATCCTATCGCGGTGCTGCAGTGGCGCCGATTAAAACGCTGCCGCAATTTATGGAATGATTTCTGCTTCTAGAGCCACTCGTTTATGAGCCCTGCATTATTTATGGACAGGACACCTCCTTATTTACAGCTTCAGATACATCTGCAGGGCGCAAGGTTCTCGTTTTGTGCTCTTGCTGAAACAAAGGTCCTGAAATTGTTCTTGGCCTGGAAGGAAAACTGTGGGGTAGGATCGTCACAGATCCGTTACAAGAGGTTCTTCGATGAAACCACAGAGCAGTTTAGAATTAGAAGAGCTAGACTTTAGAACCACACAGAGGAGTTTGACCTCCACATTTAACCCATCCGTGCAGTGAAACACCCACATACACACTAGGGGGCAGTAGGCACACTTGCCCGGAGTGGTGGGCAGCCCCATACACAGCACCTGGGAAGCAGTCGGGGATTAGGTGCCTTCAACAGTGCTGCAGTTGTGTCCTATCACTTTAGTGGGTAGCAGAAGGGATGAAGATAGCTCCACCTGTACACTAGAACATCTGACTGGAGTAGAACACCATCCGGGTATCTCCAGTACACCATGAAGATAGCTCCACCAGTACACTAGAACCTCTGAATGGAGTAGAACACCATCCGGGTATCTCCAGTACACCATGAAGATCGCTCCACCTGTACACTAGAACACCTGACTGGAGTAGAACACCATCCGGGTATCTCCAGTACACCATGAAGATAGCTCCACCTGTACACTAGAACACCTGACTGGAGTAGAACACCATCCGGGTATCTCCAGTACACCATGAAGATAGCTCCACCTGTACACTAGAACCTCTGACTCGAGCAGAACACCATCTGGGTATCTCCAGTACACCATGAAGATATATTCTGTATACTGAGATGCAGAGGTCATTGGGAGAATTCCAACTTCCTCCAGACTCTTTGTGGACTTGATGAGCTTTGGTGAGCTTGACTAGACCAGCTATAATAAAGGTCACCTGCAGAAAGACCCCTTTAAAAAAAGAGGGTTATGGAAATAACGGTTCGAGGTATTGGTGTCGAACCAAGATGCTATTTGTAAACCAGAGAAATGAGGCTTCTCATCACCCAGCACGACTGTGTGAGGACGAGCACTTTGTGAGGCTAGATTGGAGTGGAGAAAATAAAGCTTGGAACATTTTCTCCTCTGAACCTCAAAGAGATTGGGAGAACTTAGGTAGGCCCGTTAGTAGTGTGGAGTGGAATCGGTCCAACATGAGAGAATGAAGAGGTGGGGCTGCCGCCCCAACCACGTATTCTAACCTCTTAGCAGTAAGTTTAAAAATTGCTGCACCAGTTAGATCATTTAAGGGCAGGTAGCCACAGAACGGAGCAGTAAACAAAACACTGCCCAACACTGCCCAACACTGCCCGCTATTGGCAGGAATCCACGTTCAGCAGTAAACAGATGTGATATAAAAAGTGGTAAGTGTAATGTGTCAGTGTGCTGTAAGTAGCGTGTTGGTAACTCAGTAAGTGTAATGTGTCAGTGTGCTGTAAGTAGTGTGTTGGTGTACAGTAACTCAGTAAGTGTAATGTGTTAGTGTGCTGTAAGTAGTGTGTTGGTGTACAGTAACTCAGTGAGTGTAATGTGTTAGTGTGCTGTAAGTAGCATGTTGGTAACTCAGTAAGTGTAATGTGTCAGTGTGCTGTAAGTAGCGTGTTGGTAACTCAGTAAGTGTAATGTGTTAGTGTGCTGTAAGTAGTGTGTTGGTGTACAGTAACTCAGTGAGTGTAATGTGTTAGTGTGCTGTAAGTAGCGTGTTGGTAACTCAGTAAGTGTAATGTGTCAGTGTGCTGTAAGTAGCGTGTTGGTAACTCAGTAAGTGTAATGTGTTAGTGTGCTGTAAGTAGTGTGTCGGTGTACGGTAACTCAGTAAGTGTAATGCGTTAGTGTGCTGTAAGCAGTGTGTTGGTGTACAGTAACTCAGTGAGTGTAATGTGTTAGTGTACTGTAAGTAGTGTGTCGGTGTACAGTAACTCAGTAAGTGTAATGTGTTAGTGTGCTGTAAGTAGTGTGTCGGTGTACAGTAACTCAGTAAGTGTAATGTGTTAGTGTGCTGTAAGTAGTGTGTTGGTGTACAGTAACTCAGTAAGTGTAATGTGTTAGTGTGCTGTAAGTAGTGTGTTGGTGTACAGTAACTCAGTAAGTGTAATGTGTTAGTGTGCTGTAAGTAGCGTGTCGGTGTACGGTAACTCAGTAAGCGTAATGTGTTAGTGTGCTGTTAGTAGTGTGTTGGTAATAATCTAGTTGCTCTATTAAAGTTATTAATTGGAGTTTTGTGTATATATAATTATATTTGAGAGATAATGTTTTTAAAGGTAAACAGTTCAGGACAGCACAGCTTCTTTTCAGGATGGAACACCTGGAGAAGCTGGGGGAGAAGTCCGTGTTGGGCCCGGTGTAGTGCGAACTGGTTGCCACTATCTGTAATTTGCTCTTATCAACATTACTATGTCTGGCTGAGGCAGCGTTCCTCCAAGTGTCCAGAAACAAGTACGTTTGGCAAAACTCCAGCCAGGATAGACGACCAGATGGGGGCCGAGAAAGGACTAATCGATTTGGCAAAGCCATTTGGACACCACAGTCCACTCGGGTCTGACAGTGACTAAATTGGATCCTATACAACATTTTAAGAAAATAAAATAAGCCTGGCCAGAAGAACACTCCACCAAGATCAAACAAGCGAGGGATGGAATGGAGTGGTCACAGGAGGGGAGATAATGTGAGAAATCAGGAGGTGATGCTGAAAACTCTGTCAGGGCTTCTGAGCATTGCCACAGATTGGATCAGTGCTGTGCTGCTTAAAATAGACTCATTTCTTCACATCTTACATTGTCACTTCCAAACATGCCAATGGGAACCTGCCAATCACGGCGCGGGTACTTTACACCACCTAATACTGCATGCAGCACGGAAACGAGGGACTTACGTTCCTTATATTCCACCTGTATTCATATATTATACGTTCTTTTTACGCAACAGCAGGTAAATCTACCTGCCGAATGGAAATGCATGTGAGACTACCGTATTTGTGTCAAAGGCGTGATGTCAGGAGATACCCGGATGGTGTTCTACTCCAGTCAGAGGTTCTAGTGTACAGGTGGAGCTATCTTCATGGTGTACTGGAGATACCCGGATGGTGTTCTACTCCAGTCAGAGGTTCTAGTGTACAGGTGGAGCTATCTTCATGGTGTACTGAAGATACCCAGATGGTGTTCTGCTCCAGTCAGAGATTCTAGTGTACAGGTGGAGCTATCTTCATGGTGTACTAGAGATACCCGGATGGTGTTCTGCTCCAATCAGAGGTTCTAGTGTACAGGTGGAGCTATCTTCATGGTGCACTGGAGATACCCGGGTGGTGTTCTACTCCAGTCAGAGGTTCTAGTGTACAGGTGGAGCTATCTTCATGGTGCACTGGAGATACCCGGATGGTGTTCTACTCCAGTCAGAGGTTCTAGTGTACAGGTGGAGCTATCTCCATGGTGTACTGGAGATACCCGGATGGTGTTCTACTCCAGTCAGAGGTTCTAGTGTAAAGGTGGAGCTATCTTCATGGTGTACTGGAGATACCCGGATGGTGTTCTGCTCCAGTCAGAGGTTCTAGTGTACAGGTGGAGCTATCTTCATGGTGTACTGGAGATACCCGGATGGTGTTCTACTCCAGTCAGAGGTTCTAGTGTACAGGTGGAGCTATCTTCATGGTGTACTAGAGATACCCGGATGGTGTTCTACTCCAGTCAGAGGTTCTAGTGTACAGGTGGAGCTATCTTCATGGTGCACTGGAGATACCTGGATGGTGTTCTACTCCAGTCAGAGGTTCTAGTGTACAGGTGGAGCTATCTTCATGGTGCACTGGAGATACCCGGATGGTGTTCTACTCCAGTCAGAGGTTCTAGTGTACAGGTGGAGCTATCTCCATGGTGTACTGGAGATACCCGGATGGTGTTCTACTCCAGTCAGAGGTTCTAGTGTACGGGTGGAGCTATCTTCATGGTGTACTGGAGATACCCAGATGGTGTTCTACTCCAGTCAGAGGTTCTAGTGTACGGGTGGAGCTATCTTCATGGTGTACTGGAGATACCCAGATGGTGTTCTACTCCAGTCTGAGGTTCTAGTGTACGGGTGGAGCTATCTTCATGGTGTACTGGAGATACCCAGATGGTGTTCTACTCCAGTCAGAGGTTCTAGTGTACGGGTGGAGCTATCTTCGTGGTGTACTGGAGATACCCGGATGGTGTTCTACTCCAGTCAGAGGTTCTAGTGTACAGGTGGCGCTATCTTCATGTTGTACTGGAGATACCCGGATGGTGTTCTACTCCAGTCAGAGGTTCTAGTGTACAGGTGGAGCTATCTTCATGTTGTACTGGAGATACCCGGATGGTGTTCTACTCCAGTCAGAGGTTCTAGTGTACAGGTGGAGCTATCTTCATGTTGTACTGGAGATACCCGGATGGTGTTCTACTCCAGTCAGAGGTTCTAGTGTACAGGTGGAGCTATCTTCATGGTGTACTGGAGATACCCGGATGGTGTTCTACTCCAGTCAGATGTTCTAGTGTACAGGTGGAGCTATCCTATCATGCCCCGCGGCCTCACCAGCTCTCAGCCTGCTCCACCCAGAGAAAATGGCGGCGGGTAACACTGGGGGGTAAACGCAGCCCACTCCGAGTATAACTGTGGGTGTAGTGATTGTAGTGGGTGGTGTTCATCAGAATGAGCCTCAGAAAGTTAAATATACAGGTCTGAAGATTAATAAAATATGAACTCGCTTTAGAGGATCAGGTTTAGAGTGAACTAGCCGAGGGGAGCTAACGGCTAGGCTAACCGTATCTCAGGTGAACTGAGCAGCGTTAGCAGCAGCTAGCTCTAAACAGTGGATACAGTAATAACAGCTCTGAGGTAAATGTGAGGTAACTGGTCATGTGACTGTATTAGTATACTACACTGTAGGTCAGAACTTGTTGCTGTACTGTATACTACACACAGGGGGCGTATACAGTGTGCAGTACATACTACTGTGGTGTTCAGTGTGCAGGATATTAGTGTGCCATTTTGAATACAGCCCTAGTTAGCATGGCAGTGGAAGAGAATCAACAGTGCATCACATGACACAGAGGAAATTACATCATCAAGTCATTTGCTAACACCATGGAGGGACCAAAAAGTAATCCCTCACTTCCATCTTCATATTTCTCCAATCTTTTCAGTCATGTGAACCAAATTATTCGAATTTTTAAAAATTAGTGGACAATAACATTACATTCCAAAGTTAGCATCTATTCCCAAAGGAAAGGCTAACCGCCTTAGCTAGCAAACTAGCCGCTAAGAGCTTCGATGATAATTGGTCATGGTCAGTTGCTATTTTACAAATATTGAAAAAACTGCCACTTGTGAGTCAGGGTTCCGAGTCAGTTGGTGCAACCTGGGGAAATATTTAACCTTGAGTTCAAGGACAAATGTTCTCTGTATGCTCTGTTACCCTGTTCTCCAAGGTCAGGACCCCCACAGGACCACCACAGAGCAGGTAGTATGTGGGTGGTGGATCAGTCTCAGCACTGCAGTGACACTGGGGTGGAGGTGTGTTAGTGTGGGTGGTGCTGGTGTGAGTGGATCAGACACAGCAGTGCTGCTGGAGTGTTTAGACACTGTGTCCACTCACTGTCCACTCTATTAGACACTCCTACCTTGCTGGTCCACCTTGTAGATGGACAGTCAGAGACGATAGCTCATCTGCTGCTGCACAGTGCAGTGTTGGTCATCCTCTAGTCCTTCATCAGTGGGCACAGGACGCTGCACACAGGACGCTGCCCTACAGGACGCTGCCCCACAGGACGCTGCCTACAGGACGCTGCCCACAGGACGCTGCACACAGGACGCTGCCCACAGGACGCTGCCCCACAGGACGCTGCCTACAGGACGCTGCCACATAGGATGTTGCCCACATGACGTTACCCTGCAGAACACCGGCCACAAGACGGCACCCACAGGACAATGCCCACAGGACGCTGCCGCCTACATGATACCGCCCACAGGATGCTGGCTAGATAGAAGTGGTTGGTGGACGACTCTCAGTCCAGCAGTGACACTAAGGTGTCCAGCAGCGCTGCTGTGTCTGATCCACTCACACCACCACCACACACACTAACACCACCACCACCACGTCAGTGTCACTGCAATGCTGAGAATGATCCACCACCCACATCATACCTGCTCTGTGGGGGTCCTGTGGGGGTCCTGACCATTGAAGAACAGGGTAATACAGTATACAGAGAAACAGATGGACTACAGTCTGGACCTGTACACCTGCAGAGTGTCCTGTATGGTCAGGGGAGCTGATACAGGTGGACGTAATGAAGCGGCTGGTGGGTGTATATGTATGTGTAAACAATGAGGCCAGACCACCTTAATAAGAGTCACTAAACTTAATGTACCTGAGTAACCTGTTCTGTGTTTTGTTGGGATGGCGGCGGCGGCCTCCATGCCTGGTTCTCCTCCACTCTCAGCATGGCTGCACGAGTTCCCGTCTCCAGAGCTTCAGCAGAGCTTTGGATTTGCATCAGGAGCCTTTGGAAGAGGCAGGCAGAAGGTTAACCTCTAAACTCTCCTCGCTGTCTCAGCCAGAGTTCCAACTTCCCCCCCCCGACAGCCCTGTCGCTCCCGTGCCTGACACCCCGGCTCTAAATGGAATTCCATCTCTCCGGCCTTGAATGTTTAATACGCGGTTCTACCTTTTGTCCTCTCCCGTAAGTGCAGGGTAATGAACTGTGTGGAATGCAATCTGCTTCTAACTAAAACCCTTTTCTTCATCCTCCTCTTTAGAGGACAGCGCTACAGTCCAAAGCCTCTCTCCGGAGAAATCGCCCCTTTTCCTTCCCTCATATATAAAAGGAAGAACGTCCACCAACACGTACTGTAATACATGCACGTCTTCTTTTACATGTCTCCCCACAGTTCACCCTGCGCTGTATCGCAGAGGGCACCTCACAATGCCACCCCTTTACTGGACTTTAAACCGGAGAAGGAATCTGTTCAAAGCTTTAGCCTGCACCAATTACCTTTTCATGAAAAGCATTTTGATAAATATTACATATCCGTCCGGCTCACCGGGAAACATTTACGAGGTGGTGTCGTTTTTTTCTCCTGCAGGGCAAATTCCTGTAAAGTAGGACACGTTTCCTCCAGACCTTAAAGCAAGAACACGTCATCTTAGCGCCGCACTGCCAGCCGGGGTGGGCTTGCTAAGATTGAAACGTGGGAATATGAGACTAATGGTCTCGTTTAAAAAGTTACCTTCTAGTTTCTATCACTGTTTATCATTCTCAAATTGATGGCAGATTTATCTTTTACACTCACACTGACCCAACAGCCACCATTACAGACATCCAGTGAGCAGTGGTGTCCTCCGTGAGTCATCCTGTTAGTGCAGCACCATCGGCAGACGGCTGCACCACGCAGGACTACCTGCACACAGACCGTTACCACGCCTGTCCTTAACACCACGTCACCGTCACCAAAGACTGCAGTGGTGTCGTACCAGACTGTCATGGAGGGACTCAGAATGGCAGCGGGTCATCTTCAGTGACGAGTCCCGCTTTAGTCTTGGTGGAGACGCCCAATGAATCCGTGTGTGGAGGCACCGTGGTCAGCACAGAGATGGACGGTTTGTCGTCACACGTCCAGAAGACCTGGTGTCGCTCCACCTCCGCCCCTACCGCACCATCTGCAGGAACTGTGTGAGGATGTTCAAGCTGCATGGGATGGATTATCACAGGACTCCATTAGGAACCTCTACAGCTCCATACCGAGACGTCTGGCGTGTTGGGTTAGTACCAGTGTCTCAATCTCTAAAACCTCGTTTCAACCCCATAGGGTGATCAATCAGTGAGTATGGAAAGATGGTGTTCTGGCATATGAGAATTCATTGGCCTGTTAGCATGCTGGCTAACCAAGCTAGCTATTGAGTGACCTAACTCCCCAGAGACACCAACAGTATCCTCTACTTTCCTCCACCTTTAATTTTAATACAGATGTATATGTATAAAGAGGCATCATATAAACAGGGGACAGGAGACACAACGGTTATGAGCTTCTCCTCCACGTTTACCACCACACTGCTGAGAACCTCGAACACCCGCCGCGCCCCGGTATCTATGACTGGTTGGAGCCAGTAGTTTACAAATTAATGTGCATGAAGTTAAGAAAATCGCATTGTCGCTCTGACACTTGGGCTAAATCAGGGCAACGAGTTGCGTACTCCTGTGGGAAGTGACTGGTCGCTGGTCGCCTGGTAGTGTGAACGCAGGCTCAGCTGGTTCTGGCCAGTCAGAGCACCGAGAACAAGCTGCAGACAAAAAGCCTCGACCACAATCATGTAAACTGCAGTGCCGCAGACCGAGACACAACAGCGCTGGCATATAATCTGTCCAATTTGACAATTGTGCTTATCACAGCGGTGCGCTTCCTGAAGGAGAACACCCCGGGAGAACGCCTGACATGCAGTACGGGAGACTAAGTCATGTGACCAGGTGGGTCTGTATATATGTCCTTGGGGGCTTTGTTGTGCTGGACTGCAGGGCTGTATGGTAGGGTTGCCGTGCCATGCAATGCGATGTGGCTTTTGATGACCTGCTGTTAACCCATTAGCTTTGTGCGGAGGATTTTCACTTCTACCGTGTTTGGTAAAAAGCACTCATTTGAAAATGCATTGCCTCCTGCATGTTCTTACTCTCCACTGATGCAGTACTGGTGTCAGAAGTGGGATTGCCACTGGCTAAGTTTGGTAACTCTAGGCCCTTCCATGCCCTCGCTAGGCCGTGCTTGATTGTTTTTACCACTTGAGGCTTAGGTCTAAATTCACATTTACCCAACTGATTTGGCTGTAGCTCCCTGACCCGAGACTGGGATAGTAACCTGCCGGGGAAATGGCGAAGTGAAGCTCAAACTGGCCGAGAGAGCCAGAGAAAGCCAGTCGAGGCAGCACAATGAAGCTGTGTGGCAGAGCCAGCTGGGTTATGGCTAGAGTTGGTTCATTCAGGTGTGCCATGTACAGAAGATGGGCTCTGTGGAGTGGTAGGTACGGTACAGTGCTGAGCAAAGCTGCTCCATATTGTCCTGAGAAACCAAGATCCTGTTGAAGATGCGGGAAAATGAAGTTGCTGGTCACCAGCATGTTTGGTTAGTTTCCCATTAAACAGTGCCGCAGTTCCACCCTGGTGCCAAGATGTAGAGTTTAAGGTGGACGGGAATGTTTGATTACAAAGCTGGTGAACAGGAAGGCTTAAAGATGAACAACCATATACCACATTCCTTGGGAAGGGAAAGAAAAGTGCCATCATTCCCTTTACAGTTCGGAACGCTGGGGTTCTCCACATGGTCCGCCATTTTGGTTGCTGTAGCTCTGTTATGGGTGTATGTGAATGTGGAAGTTCCGGAACAGTTTCGATTTAGGAGATTTTGGAATTGGCCCGTATTCCCATCCTCCTTTGGAAATGCAGGATTAGGATTTGAATAAGGAACAACCGTGTTGGAGGTTCACAGTATCTCGGTTCTACTTACTGAGCTCTCCTTATTGCCCTACTCTCCTTGTTACCCTCCCACCCCACAACTCCCCCGACCCCCCCCCACACACACACATACACCTTCTGATGATGTATCCTGTAGATGGGATGGACATTTCCCAGTGGATTCCCGGTGGCTGTATGCCATATTGGCCTGGTGCATGCTGGGTATTGTAGTATTGAGTCTTCTCACTGTACACTAATCATAATCCCGTCCTTCCAGATTCTGCAGCGTAATGTTTTCATCTTTCCCGCCGAGTCATGGAAAATCCCTGTAGCCCAAAGTCTTTATCAGAAGGCTAAGCTACATCACCTGAGGTCCTCCTCTACCTTTTAATTTCACCTGACTAACCTGTTCACCCTGCCCGGATAACGTGTCACATCCCATTACATTCTGTCCCACGCTTCGGAGCCTTCGCTTTAGTTATTTCATGGCCAGCCCGCCTCATATTTTCACCAGTAACCGAAGGGAGAAGGCAGCTTTGGACACTGGCCAGCGAGAATGGAGTGGTTAAATAAGCGAGTAGCCCCCCAGAACACCTTCCCTGACTCCAAAACAACCTCCCGTGAGTGATGGGTCGGTGAGTGGGCCATAATGACTCGGATCGGAGGGCTGGAAGGAGAGAAATCTCTCCCGGAGGAGAGACGTATGAGCGGGTTTGACACCCTGCTGATGGCCTGCGTGAGCAGCACGTGAGCACGGTCTCAATGCAGCTGAACCCGACTAGAGCATTGTCTCACTGCCCCCTTGTGGCCACACCCAGTCATTACAGCAGCTAACAAGGGGAGCTCAGTCACCATGACTATGAGGAAGAGATAAATCTGCACAGTGGAACTACATCTGTTGCAGCTCACATCCCACTCACATCCTACAGGCGTGCCACAGCAGCCTCCGGAGAGACACTCTCTGGTTTAAAGACCGGGAAGAAGCTCCGCCGAGGGATAACTGGAGGAAAGATTGGGGTAGGAGGCTGGAAAGAGGACTGCAGTCTGCAAATCAGCACTACAAGGTACATCACCACGGCAGATGAGGAGGACAACACGCTTTAACGTTAGCACGGACGCCCAGACTCTTTGGGCTTCTTTGATTTGGCTTCCTTGAACTGAAGAGACAAGCGAAGCCGAAGTCTGGGTGAAATGATTAGCCTATAGGTCGGCCAGGATTGGCTGACACCACCGGGTTTAAAGAGGAACTCTAAAGTTCACCCACGTCACTCCACTGCTGCGCTCCCTTCACTGGCTTCCTGTTGCTGCCCCTCAGATTTCAAACTCTGAGGCCTACAGAGCCAAGACTGGACCAGCCCCTCCCTACCTTATGGCGATGGTGAAGAGTCGCTCTGTAGCTCGAGCCCTTCCAGCTTCAAGTACAGCTCGACTCGACCCGCCATCCCCGAGGACACATGGAAGACAAGCGTCCAGACTCTTCTCTGTCCTGGCTCCCAGATGGTGGAATGAACTCCCACTGGGCGTCCGAACAGCGGGGTCTCTCGCGGTCTTCAAACGCAGACTGAAGACCCATCTCTGGGTTGCCAGATAGTGCTCTTTTTGCTCTATGTCTGGGTATTAATCTCTAGGTACCAGCACTGGCCCCCTGTGCGGGCAGTGTCTGAGCTCGTGGTGAGTTTAGGCTCTACACTTCCTGTATTAGCTGGAATATTATCCAGTGGAACACTAAGCACAGCTCTGGATAAGAGCGTCTGCTAAACGCCTCAAATGTAAATGTTAAAGCGGAACTTCACCAGCATTTCCACTTTCTACGGTTGAGATGTAGACAGAGCCGTCAGAACTGTTCACAGTGGTGGTGAAGGTAACCAGACGTCCACCTCTAAAAGCTCCCTCACAGAGAGTTACTTCGTGAGATGGTTATGAATACGCTGCCTGATGTCTGAGACGCTGTTGCATTGTTGCCTAATGATTGAATCAGCTTCAGGGAACACTCCTGTTTATCTCCATCTATAAAAGCTCCTCTGGCTAAATGTTTCCAGGAAGTCTATTAATCCAGTGTGGGTCGTAACACCTCCACCAGCGCCAATAACAGCTGGACATGGACTGGACAGGCTTCTGGATGTGGCTATATCAATGTTCAGACACTCTCACACTGAAGTCAGTTGGGCCAGATTAGGTGGATGCCTACTTTCAGGTAGTTCCCATAGACTTCCAAGAGGATTCAGATCGGGGGATTGTGCAGGTCTGTGAATGTGGGAACTGTCTTGGAATACCGGAATAGGAATGCTATGTTCCTTGGATGATAAGCAAAAGGCGAAGCCTGGTTGTCTAGGAGCTTGGTGTGGGCACTGTGGTTCAAATTACCTGTCACCCAGCATAGACCAGCGTGGACCCAGAGCTGGTTTAAGCTGG
>JAMWET010007029.1:32500-37237 GCA_024036415.1 Prochilodus magdalenae
ACCTACAAGGAGGTGTACCTAATGAAGTGTCCAGAGGGTGAAGCTTGGAGCGAAGGACGCCGTACTCACCGTGATATCAGTGTGACAGACGCCTGGCAGTACGCAAGCAGCCTATCAGCAACAACAACAGGACGGCTCTTCAACTCTGCTTGTTCTAGTCCAGCCTCTGAACTGCAGAAGCCTGTCGCGCTCCAGATCCGCCGCAAACGTTCAAGGCAAGCCCAAAATAAATCTGCTGAAGCTGGACACAGAACAGAGGGGCTTTAAAGAGGTACGGTCAGCCCAGCCACATCCTCCACACTTCTAAAATTAGCAGAAATCATTCGAAACTTTGATTACATGTGCCTTTCGGGTTTAATGAGCGCGGTTTTACACACACACACAATAATAGCCACCTCATAAATCCCACTTGAGGTCAAACGTACAGCCGCTGTTCCCAGGGCAAGAATATCTGCTGGAGCTTTCAAATGACCAACCCGGTGATTAAAAGATTCAGTCTTTCCAATCAAGCTTTCCTCCCACCAAACTAAACAAGCCAGCCAGCCCGGTTCATTAACGTCCCCGGTTCCATCACTTTACCACCAGTAAGCTCGTGGAAGAGTCCCATGGAGTTAGCCCTCTCTTTAGAGGCTACTGTTGCGGAGGGAGTCTGGCCCAGCGCTCAGGGAGCGAGTCATCTTTTCTGCTCAGGGGTGTCGGCGACGTCATCTTCCACCTCTATGACTCGTATTTCTCTCCGAGGTCAAAAGGTGCTGCACTGTTAACCTGGAACCCATTAGCTCCGTAACTCCATATGGAGCAGACTCCGTACCCTACCCTACACCGTGCACGGTGTGCGCGCTCACCCTCTCGCCATGCATCTGTCTTTATTTCAGACTTCTGAGCAGCACTGCATGCCAGATACAATCAAATCAAATCACGTGGCTTGTCACGTTAGATTTACACAGCTGTGGAGGTGAGTGGACACCAGTGTGTGGTCCTGTAAAGTACTTAAATACAAACATACACACACACACACACACACACACACACCAAATAAAGGGAAATGAAATAAAGGGCGTGATGTACAGAGGTCCATACCGGTGTGTGTGTGTAACTGGAGTCCTGAGACACGTGCCAAAGTTCAGGAAGGAGGCGGGGTTTGGAAAATTACATTCTACACAAGTTAATGTAGGGAGTATGTATGGATGAATGGATGAAGGAACAATGTTGGTGCTGGATAAAGGAATGAAGGAATGAAGGGATGACAATGTTGGTGTACAGATGAACGAATGAACAGATGAAGGAACAATGTTTCTGTACATATAAAAGAATGAAGGGATGAAGGAACAGTCTTGGTGAAGAATAAAGAAAAGAATGGATGGAGAAACAATGTTGGTGAAGACTAAAGGAATGAAGGGATGAAGAAAAGAATGTTGGTGTACAGATAAAGGAATGATGGGATGAAGAAACAGTGTTGGTGCTGGATAAAGGAATGAAGGGATGAAGGGACAATGTTGGTGCTGGATAAAGGAATGAATGGATGAAGGAACAATGGTGGTGCTGGATAATGGAATGAATGGATGAAGGAACAGTGTTGGTGCTGGATAAAGGAATGAATGGATGAAGGAACAATGGTGGTGCTGGATAATGGAATGAAGGGATGAAGTAAAGAATGTTGGTGTACAGATAAAGGAATGAAGGGATGAAGGAACAGTGTTGGTGCTGGATAAAGGAATGAAGGGATGAAGGGACAATGTTGGTGCTGGATAAAGAAATGAATGGATGAAGGAACAGTGTTGGTGATGGATAAAGGAATGAATGGATGAAGGATCAGTGTTGGTGCTGGATAAAGGAATGAATGGATGAAGGATCAGTGTTGGTGTACGGACAGAGGAATGAAGGGATGAAGGAACAGTGTTGGTGCTGGATAAAGGAATGAACGAATGAAGGAACAGTGTTGGTGTATGGATAAAGGAATGAATGGATGAAGGAACAATGGTGGTGCTGGATAATGGAATGAAGGGATGAAGGAACAATGTTGGTGATGAATAAAGGAATGAAGGGTTGAAGGAACAATATTGGTCTGTAGATGAATGAATGAAGGGACAATGTTAGTGCTGGATAAAGAAATGAAGGAACAATGTTAGTGTTGGATAAAGGAATGAAGGGATGAAGGAACCATTTTGGAGTGTAGATGAATGAATGAAGGGACAATGTTAGTGCTGGATGAAGGAATGAAGAAACAATGTTGGTGCTGGATAAAGGAATGAACGGATGAAGGAACAATGTTGGTCCGGGAAAAGGAATGAAAGGATGAAGGAACAATGTTGGTGCTGGATAAAGGAATGAAGGAACAATGTTAGTGCTGGATAAAGGAATGAAGGGATGAAGGAACCATTTTGGAGTGTAGATGAATGAATGAAGGGACAATGTTCGTGCTGGATAAAGGAATGAAGGGATGAAGGAACCATTTTGGAGTGTAGATGAATGAATGAAGAAACAATGTTGGTGCTGGATAAAGGAATGAAAGGATGAAGGAACAGTGTTGGTGCTGGATAAAGGAATGAAGGGATGAAGGAACAGTGTTGGTGCTGGATAAAGGAATGAAAGGATGAAGGAACAATGTTGGTGCTGGATAAAGGAATGAAGGAACAATGTTAGTGCTGGATAAAGAAATGAATGGATGAAGGAACAATGTTGGTGTACAGATAAAGGAATGAAGGGATGAAGGAACAATGTTGGTGCTGAATAAAGAAATGAATGGATGAAGGAACAATGTTGGTGTACAGATAAAGGAATGAAGGGATGAAGGAACAATGTTGGTCTGTAGATGAATGAATGAAGGGACAATGTTGGTGCTGGATAAAGAAATGAATGGATAAAGGAACAGTGTTGGTGATGGATAAAGGAATGAAGGGATGAAGGAACAGTGTTGGTGATGGATAAAGGAATGAAGGGATGAAGGGACAATGTTGGTGCTGGATAAAGAAATGAATGGATAAAGGAACAGTGTTGGTGATGGATAAAGGAATGAATGGATGAAGGATCAGTGTTGGTGTACGGACAGAGGAATGAAGCGATGAAGGAACAGTGTTGGTGCTGGATAATGGAATGAAGGGATTAAGGAACAGTGTTGGTGCTGGATAAAGGAATGAAGGGATGAAGGAACAGTGTTGGTGCTGGATAAAGGAATGAAGGGATGAAGGATCAGTGTTGGTGATGGATAAAGGAATGAATGGATGAAGAATCAGTGTTGGTGTACGGACAGAGGAATGAAGGGATGAAGGAACAGTGTTGGTGTACAGATGAATGAATGATATGATTTAAAGAAAGGATATGATTGTATCCGTGCACAAGCTGTGTGTGCTAGATAGCGGAGCTAAAGGACGTTGCCTGAGGTCCACGTTGCTTGGAGCCACTGTGCTAAAGGATCCTTATACAGTATGTGATCCAGCCCTCCGCACTAACACCACGATTCGCTCCAAGGTGACCCACATCTCCTGCCTTTCAGGAGAGCAGAGCTTAACGCACTCACGCCGCCCTCTTCCTCGCGATGCCACACCGCTGGGGGCATGTAGGCTAATCATAGCCTGTTGTAGCCGGGCGAACCTGAAGGCTGCATGCTGCTGGCATCGCTCGCATGAAAGCGAAAGCAGGAGCTAATTACCAAACTGGAGCTAATTAGAAGCTTGATGTTCAGCAAGCTAGTATGCAGCTCAGTTACTGCGATAATGAGCTTCCCACTGTCACATAAACGTAAGGGAGGGTTCCGTTAGGAGAGCGTTTCTTCAGCTACACGGATTCTGGCGTTAGTTTTAGCGGGACATGTTCTCAGTGCTGTGCAGCACACTGTCACACCGCAGTGTGTAGATTTCCCCTCGGCTGGGTAGGATGTTCTTGGGCTTTAACGCTCGGTTTCCCTAAAAATCCTTAATCCCATTAAACATAATGAATTCTGGTTGTAGATCTAATCTAGCAACCTCTACCAAAAATTATATACTTACAATTAATTTTATTAAGTAATTTGTTAGGTTGAAGTCTGTTCTTTTGGTTTTTTTTTTCCCAGTTTATACTGTTCAGTAGTAAATATCTAATATCTATCATGTTAGTGTTATATACTAGTTTGTAACTTGTAAGTGTACTGCTTTAAAAACTTTTGCCCACTTTTTAGTTTATAAAAAAAGAGTGCACAGCTAGATCACATCCAGTTAAAAATTTTATTTTGTACTTTAACTTTGCCAAATATAAACCTATAGATATACTGATTAGTTTTGTTTATTAGTTCTACACTTCTATCCTTAAACTGACTTTAGTTTCATAAAAGTCCACTTTTAGCTACACTCTCTGTACTACTACTAGTTTATATTTTTAAAACTGATTTTAGTTTATGTAAAGTCCACTTTTAGCTGCACTGTCATTAGTAAAACTAGTTAGTTTAGTACTTTTAAAACTGATTTTAGTTTATGTAAGTCCACTTTTTTAGCTGCACTCTCAGTAAAACTAGTAGTTTAGTACTTTTAAAACTGATTTTAGTTTATGTAAGTCCACCTTTTAGAGCTCTATTCTCAGAGATAAGCTACTAGTTTAGTACTTTTAAAACTGATTTTTAGTTTAGGTAAGTTTACCTTTAGCTCTATTCTCAGTAAACTACTAGTTTAGTACTTTTAAAACTGATTTTAGTTTTGTAAGTCTACTTTTATAGCTCTATTCTCAGTAACACTAAAGTTTAGTACTTTGGTTTACAACACAATATGA
>JAMWET010007030.1:7500-22500 GCA_024036415.1 Prochilodus magdalenae
AGGCGGCTATGGCCCCAAACCCTGCCTCCGGTTCAGCAAGGGGGGCGGAGGGCGGGGCCGTGTCCTCCTGGCGACCGCCCGCGGACCTCTGCTGGCTCTCGGTGGAGGAGGTGTCGGCCAGCCTCCGGTTCATCGGGCTGTCGGACGACGTGGTCGGCCTGTTCAGCAGAGAAAGGATCGACGGCTCCATATTCACGCAGCTCACGGAGGAGATCCTGTCTGAGGACTTCAGCCTCACCAAACTGCAGGTCAAGAAGATCCTACAGTTCATCAAGGGCTGGAGGCCCAAGATATGAGCCCTCCAACACAGAGTGAGCAGACTGGAAGGCACATACCTGTGATGATACACGAGTGGATCATCCGTATGGTGGTACATCAGCGTCAGACAGGAGCAGCACAGCTGTATGAGTGAATACGAAGAGTGTATGGGAACGGGAGGTCACGGGGGGCTTGCACAACTAGTTTAGATAGGGGGAGTGTTCAGGACAAAGCAGTCGTCACCTAAAGCCTGTCGCGAGCCTTGAGCGGCGGGTGCTCAGTTTTAAGGAGGTTCTGCGGGGTATTTACATAGTCTTGAACACTGTTGCAGCTGGATTGGTTTTACCATGGTAGGTCCTGGAATATTTCTGGAAGTTTGGCATTGCGAAGGCCAGAAATGAAAGAATATTCGTATTTATTTTATTTAGGTTTTTTAGTCCAAGAAACTAAGTGTGTGTGGCACCTATGCTTTTATAACACCGGATATTCTCCCTCGGAATCGGACCATCTCAAACTACGGCCCAAATCATAGGATTGTCAAATCATGGCATTCCTGAATTTTACCCCAAATCATGGGTTCATGAAACTAAGGCATTCCTGAATGCTAGCACAAAATGTGGACATGTCAAATGATGGCTTTCCTGAACTTGAGCCCAAATCATGGGTGTGTCAAATCAGGGCGTTCTTGAATTGTAGTCTGAATTATGGCATTTAAACCCAAATCAGGATTTGTCAAATCATGAATTCCTGAATTTAAGCCCAAATCATGGGTATGTAAAACCATTGGCATTCCTGAATTTTCCCCAAAATTCCTGAATTTTAGTCCAAATCAGGGTTTGTTAAATCATGCATTCCTGAATTTTAGTCCAAATCAGGGGTGTGTCAAATAATGGCATTACTGAATTCTAGCCTAAATCATAATATTCCTAAATGTTAGCTCAAATCATGGGCACATCAAACCATGGGAGCCCTGAATTATAGACCAAATTATGGTTGGCAAACCATGGCATTCGTGAATTTAAGCCCAAATCAGGATTTGTCAAATCATGTCATTCCTGAATTTTCCTCTAAATCATGCCTTCCTGAATTTTAGTCCAAATCATGGGTGTGTCAAATCAGGGCTTTCCTAAATTTTAGTCCAAATCAGGATTTGTTAAATCATGCATTCCTGAATTTTAGCCTAAATCATGGGTTCGTGAAACTAAGGCATTCCCGAATGCTAGCACAAAATGTGGACATGTCAAATTATGCCTTCCTGAATTTTAATCCAAATCATGGGTGTGTCAAATCAGGGTGTTCTTGAATTGTAGTCTGAATTATGGCATTCCTGAATTTAAGCCCAAATCAGGATTTGTTAAATCATGCATTCCTGAATTTTAGCCTAAATCATAGTATTCCTGAATATGAGCTCAAATCATGGGCACATCAAACCATGGGAGCCCTGAATTCGAGACCAAATTATGGTTGGCAAATCATGGCCTTCCTGAATTTTAGTCCAAATCATGGATATGTAAAACCATGGCATTCCTGAATTTTCCCCAAAATCATGCCTTAGTCCAAAATGTGGACATGTCAAATTATGGCTTTCCTGAACTTGAGCCCAAATCATGCCTTCCTGAATTTTAGTCCAAATCATGGGTGTGTCACATCAGGGCATTCTTGAATTGTAGTCTGAATTATGGCATTCCTGAATTTAAGCCCAAATCAGGATTTGTCAAATCATGAATTCCTGAATTTAAGCACAAATTATGGATGTTTCAAACCATGGCATTCCTGAATTTTCCCCAAAATCATGCCTTCCTGAATTTTTGTCCAAATCACGGGTGTATCAAATCAGGGCTTTCCTGAATTGCAGTCCGAATTATGGCATTCCTGAATTTCATCCCAAATCATGGGTCCGTGAAACTAAGGCATTCCAGAATCCTAGCACAAAATGTGGACCTGTCCAATTTATGGCTTTCCTGAACTTGAGCCCAAATCATGGCATTCCTGAATTTCAGCCGTCCCTGTCCATGGATCACGTCTTCCTCTCTGGCATGACTCTTTGTTGCAAGTTTTTACCAATTCCGAAGCCGAGTTTTTGCAATGCGCAACAATCACAAAAGCATACCAGTAAAGGAATCTCTGACTTCGGAGGCATACAATTCCGAAGGAACGCCACCAGTTCACAACTGGACCCTGAATGTGCCCAGTATAAAAGCCTACTCTGGACCTTTAAAGCTCTTCCTGGTTCTGTGCCTACTTATCTCTTGCCGTGGTTACATCCCCATCCACCATGCAAGCTAAGGCCCCCGATTCGGGTCCTCTAGGATTAGGCCTGGTCCACTATGGGCTACTGTCCCCATCCTCTGCAACTCCACCTCTCCTAACATCCTCCGAGCCCAGCTATGGCAGAACACCCCCGGCTCCAGAGGAATACCAGTCACAGATCTCAGATTACAGTACCGCCCCAGTGAAACTAATCCAGCTCCAGTTGGACTTTACACAAGACGAGTTGCGAACCAGTTCCTCCTGCCTGCTGAACACCGCGCGTTGCGGACGGCCGTTGTATTCCATTGCTTAGCCGCTCACATCACCGGCTAGTTGACACTTAGATGGACCCCTAGTTCATATCAGGCTCCTCCTGAACGCTCAAAGCTCAGCTGCTGAGGGACGCTGTCCCATCAAACTACTGAACACCCCTGTGTGAATCCGAATAGGGGGTGTGTGAATGAGTGTTGGGTATTAAAGTAAGAGATTTTATATATTTAAATATCACTAGTTCAGCACAGTGTCTACGGGGACTGCCCCGTGTGGACACCAGGGACCGTCTCCGAACTACGCCTCCTCAGTACATAGTGACTAATCTAACGCTGAGCACTGTTTGAACGTGTATGTTTTATTTTCGGATTGCTTATATTGTGTTTTAGTTCTCTTTTGAGGGGGGTGTTGGGGGCGGGGCTTATCATTTAGAGTTGCTCAGCAGGTGCCTTTAAATGATAACTGAACAAAGAGGATAATTCTGCTGGATTTTAACGAACCTCCTTCTGTTTGTTGCTGTTTTATGAACCCCGAAATGTGACCGCCCTGAATTGCCCCCCAGGGTTTGGCCTCGGATGTGTACGTGCGTGCTGGTACTCCTGGACTCAAGCCGATTACTGGCACCGCCCCCTTCTGAAGGGAATATGTTTATACTTGAAGGTGTTTAATTTCATGCTCCACCGCGTGCCCGGATGTGATGGTCACTGTTTGAAAGAAATAGTCTAGGGGGGTAAAGAGGTATTAATGGATGCGGCCCCCTCCCTACCCCAGGTGTGGATCAGCCAAGCCGTTGGTGGGTGTCTGAAGATTGCTTCCTTAGGCCAGGACCATGCAAAGCTCAGGCTTCCCTAATGACCATGCATGCTGTTTTGGGATGTCCAGTGTACAACGAGGAAGATTTTGTTATGTAAACAACCAGTGCGTATATACATCCTCCTAAATGTGTAGGCCACCAACGTTCCAGGTCACACGCCAAATTTTGAACCGCTGCATTTCCCAGTGAGTGAGATTCAAGCTTACTGGGTATGTTGGTGGAATGTTTAGGATCACTGTCCTGGTTTACCGTCCATCTCCTGCCCTTTTTTCTTGGTCAATGAGATTCAGTTCTCCTCATATATCTCCCGCCCCATCGCGCCATTCATTCTTCCCTTGATGCAACGACCAGAGCATGTGATTGGTACGGAGAGTGGAATGACAGGATTTTGGTCGGAGCATGGAACGGCGCGAGTTCTCTCTCGCTTTAAAACTGCTCCAGTGTTGCTCCAGCCATTGAGCCAGACCCTCCCCATGTTGAAGATATCTCCAACACTTGATGCCACAGTGGCTCCACCTGTTGCAACCGACAACAAATTTGCATATGGCCATGAGATCTGTATCTCCATATGCATGAAGGTAGATCTGAAATTTTGATAGCGGAGTTTTAATAGTGTTATTGCACCGCTCTCTCTTTCTCGCCGAGTTGGCATCTTGGGAATGTGTGAAGCTGGCAGCTATTGAATTGATAGATATATATATTTTTTTGAGTGTTTAACTTCACCCAAAATAGAAAAGCACATGAGCTCTGGCACAAATCAACAGAAAGTTATATATATATATATACAGGGGTTGGACAATGAAACTGAAACACCTGGTTTTAGACCACCATCATTTATTAGTATGGTGTAGGGCCTCCTTTTGCGGCCAATACAGCGTCAGTTGGTCTTGGGAATGACATATACTGCGTCCTGCACAGTGGTCAGAGGGATTTTAAGCCATTCTTCTTGCAGGATAGTGGCCAGGTCACTACGTGATGCTGGTGGAGGTTCGTCCTTCTTGGTGGTACGCTGACATTACCCTGGATACCGTGGCTCTTGATACATCACAAAGACTTGCTGTCTTGCTCACAGATGCGCCAGCAAGACGTGCACCAACAGTCTGTCCTCTTTTGAACTCTGGTATGTCACCCATAATGCTGTGTGCATTGCAGTATTTTGAGCAGAACTGTGCTCTTACCTGCTAACTGAACCTTCACACTCTGCTCTTACTGGTGCAATGTGCAATTAATGAAGATTGGCCACCAGGCTGGTCCAATTTAGCCATGAGACCTCCCACACTAAAATGACAGGTGTTTCAGTTTCATTGTTCAACCCCTGTATATATAAATAAGAAAAATTATTAAATAAATAAAATGAATAGTAATGATAACAACACAAATATTTATGAAATAATAAAAATGGAAAAGTAGGCGATTTAATTGAACCGAACTGAACTGAACTGAACTGAACTGAATAGAATAGAATAGAATAGAATAGAATAGAATAGAATAGAATTGAATTGAATTGAATAGAATTCTGGGCACACAGAAAACAGTGACAACAAATTCTGACCAGCATTAATAACAGTAGCTGCCAGAAATAATCCCAGTTTCCGGATGAACCAATGAGAGAGCGCATGTAGTCGCCTGATAGCTTCAGGCAGAAAGGTCACCCCTCCCTCAGACAGTCCCACATCTTGGGCAACGGTAACATCCAAACGTCATATGATGTGTGATGGATCATTAATAATTCACTGCCAGCTGTAACCAATAAACATCCAAGGAATTAATCACACGGAGCAGAGCAGGCGCCCTGGCATGTGAGCAGGTAGCCATTAATGTGAATCTGCAGTGGAGCGAAGTGAGGCTTCGTGCAAGAAGCAGGACCGTCCGCCTCTCCCCTCCACTCACATGCCCTGGTACTGAAGCAGCCCAGTCCTAGGAATCTCCCCCCCTCGTACTTCACTCTGGGAATGGTGTTCTTGGGGTCACCCAGTCATCCCCCCTAGTGCTAAACTCAGGAGACAAGCTTCAGACACCAAACAAGGCGTGGCTGACTCAGCTCAGCAGGAAAACTGAGTATTTCTGGAATCTGTTTCAGGTACAACCCATGTGTCCTGAATCCGTCCCAATAACTGCATTCCCAGTTCCAAAATGTTCCTCCTTCCTGCCCCTCCGGTTCATCCAGTTGATCCCTCCACGTTTGGATCTGGAATTAGCTCAGGACACATCCCCCTATACCCGCCATACACCCATGCACACCTCCAGACCGGCCCCTTAGAGCTGGCTTAGGCCCTGAACAAAGGAGGGAAGACCACCGCCTCTGAAGGCAAGTGAAGAATGTGAAGTGTGCGTCACGCTCACACGCACTCTGTAATTAAGCCACAGTAATTAAACGCTTACTAACCATAGCTGTTTATGTGCGGGAGTTGTGTGAGTGCTTGTGTGTGTGTGTGAGAGAGCGATGCGTCAGTGTCTCCGTAATGAGGGGTTTCAGCGAGCCGGTACGGCTGTTTTCCGAAGTCTGAAGTGTGAACCGCTTGTACACCTCCTCCGCTGTAGACGCGCGTGTACATGGAATAATATTTAACAGCTTGAGTGTTTATATGGAACCGTCGCCTCCTGTACGACTTTAATCCGTACGGATTAGTTCAAGAACAAATAAAGAGATCAGTAGTGCTCACTCGGCTCAGCTCCTACTGGCCAGGTGAGTGCATCTACAGGTGATGGTGTTGATAGCATGTGTGATTGAGGGTGGTGTGAAATGATCCGGATGTTCTTTACAGTGGTGGTGATGGGAACCAGGGGTCACCATGTCTACTACACACTTATAGGTACTTCATAATACTAGCTAAACCACCAGCGAAGCTACACCTGTCCGAGATCTGGAATTCTGGGAAAGGTGGGTAAACTCTTCAGATCTCTGGTTGTACGTTCTCACTAGCAGGCAACAATTGCTTATGTCGCCCCACATGTGCGGGTGTCTTTTAGGCCACTTGCATTGTGGGAGTGTACGAGGTCATGAACCCTGCTGCATTCGTGACTAGCTTTATTGGCCTGTTAGCATGCTGGCTAACCTAGCTAGCTACAAGTGAGCTAACTCAGAGACAAAAACGATGTCCACTACTTCATTTTTTTCCCCGGCCTAGTGTAAATAAAGCGTGGTCCTACGTTTACACTAGCAGGGGACAAGTCACGTACGTCACCCCAGGTTGGTGTGTCCGAGGCTGCCTACGTTGTCGTGGGTGAGTGCGCATGAGGTCCAGGAATGCTAGCTCGTTTTGAAATCAGCTTATTACTGGGGAGCCACTTTTTATGGAAACCTAACTACGTGCACAAGTGGCTAGCTTTATTAGCCTGTTAGCATGCTGGCTAACCTAGCTAGCTGTGGAGTGTCCTAACTCACCCTTAAGAGGCCCACAACGTCAGCTACTTTCTTCCACACTTGATGTGTATGTACAAAGACGCATCATGTAAACTGGGGAAAGCGGAAACGGCGGTGATGAGGTTCTCCATCTTCACCACCACCCTGCTGAGAACTGGAACCAAATGCTGGTAGGAACAACAAGTTCAGAGAGTAGGAGCTGGGGGCCTCAGAGCCCTGTGTCTACAACCGGCCTGAAGCTAAACGTCTGCAATGCCTCTTCATGACAGGTCACGTGCGGCTCTGTTCGGCCTAGCGTGAATGAAGCGTGGTCCTACGTTCACACTAGCAGAGGACAAGTCACGTACGTCACCCCAGGTTTGTCCCTTGTGGGTGTGTCCGAGGCTGCCTACGTATGCTAGCTCGTTTTGAAAGCAGGTTATTACTGGGGAACCACTTTTTATGGAAACCTAACTACGTGCACAAGTGGCTAGCTTTATTAGCCTGTTGGCATGTTGGCTAACCTAGCTAGCCATGGGAGCTACTTTCTTCCACATTTGATGTGTATGTACAAAGACGCATCATATCAACAGGGGACAGCGGAAACACGGTGATGAGCTTCTGCTCCATGTTCACCACCACCCTGCTGAGAACTGGAACCAAATGCTGGTAGGAACAACAAGTTCAGAGAGTAGAGGCCGGGGGCATTGAATCCCAGGGTCTTCGTTCGGTCTGAGGAACTTGCTGGGGCCAAATGTTTACAATGTCATAATTAATTAGCATAAAGTCGTTGCTCCGTCACCCTGTTGCTAAGCTGCAGCTACAAATACGTACTCCACAGGAAATGACTGGTCACACAGGGTCAGTTCCCCTAGAACGGCATGTCACATCCACCCACTCTGAAGGAGTTCAATATCTGCGGTCAGGTTTCCCTTTAAGTAAATGTTCTAGGTAATCCCTGAAGATCAGAGGTTCCCAACCTTTTGCAACTCCCTGTCCGCATAAGCCTCCGCAGCCCACAGGATGATTTAACTGACCGGGTTGCTTCTAATGCAAACAGCAGAATACAAAAATATCGATGTAGCCGGTCAGATGGTGCTGGATTTTAAGGTAACCCAATACGCAACAGGAAACAAATGACCCAACTTCCCAACATACCTAATGAGATCCTGGCTGGGGTGTCCGGGGTCCTGCCCGTGTGGCGTCTGCCTGGACTTGTGACTCTGGGGGCTTCCTCCGGGTACTCTGGCTTCCTTCCACAGTCTAAAGACATGCCACCACGTGACCTAGAGATGCTTAAGTTGCACCTCTTGCTCGTGTGTCTGCCCTGTGATGGACTGGTGGCCTGTCCCGGGTGTTTCTGGGCTTCAGCAGCCCAGAAGGATCAGGAAGGACAGAACCAGCTAACCTATATATGGTGATTTCTACAAGTAGAATAGATGGACTCAATCATTCATCGGCAAAAGAAGAGCTGCACCCGTAAGGAATCAACTCACAGGAATGAAACTTGGTGGGTGGGTTTGACATGGTGAGACCTGCTAACGATTCAAGTTTCACAGTCGGCTGTGCATGTGATGTAAGCAGGGAACGGGCCTTATCTCTGTACCTGACTGACCCAACAGCCACCATTACAGACATCCAGCGAGCAGTGGTGCCTCCATGAGTCATCCTGTTAGTGCAGCACCATTGGCAGACGGCTGCACCACGCAGGACTACATGCACACAGACCGTTACCACGACTGTCCTTAACACCACGTCACCGTCACCAAAGACTGCAGTGGTGTCGTACCAGACTGTCATGGAGTGACTCAGAATGGCAGCGGGTCATCTTCAGTGACGAGTCCCGCTTTAGTCTTGGTGGAGACGCCCAACGAATCCGTGTGTGGAGGCACCGTGTTCAGCACCAAGATGAACGGTCTGCTGTCACACGTCCAGAAGACCTGGTGTCCCTCCACCTCCACCCCTACCGCACCATCTGCAGGAACTGTGTGAGGATATTCAAGCTGCATGGGATGGATTATCACAGGACACCATTAGGAACCTCTACAGCTCCATACCGAGACGTCTGGCGTGTTGGGTTAGCAAACACGGCGGCCCGACGCCATACTGAGAGACAGACTTCTGTATGTGTAGCTCAATAAATATTGATCATATCAGTCTAAATTTATCATCAGTTATTGATCCTGGTCACCTTTATCCTCCTTCCCAACACCACCGCACTCCCACACCTCCTTCTGGGTGCAGCGATACTTTGAGGATGAGTGTATGTCACAATTAAACGGAGTGTGGGTGAATGTCTCTGTATCGCCGCTCACAGCTTGAAAGCCTAGTGCTTTGCTGTACTGATAAGGAGACGCGGGTCATGTCTTTGTTCTCTCTCTGAGTTTGGTTTATTTGAAGGCAGTGTGAGTTAGTCCATGAAACAGCCTGAGACGTACAGGGATACACCGGGGATCAACTGGTGGGCTCAAGTTAACAAATGACGTTATTAACAAACAAATAGGAAACTGCTATACTGACCAAACGGACAAATAAACAACAAAATAAACAGCAGAAAGTGCAAAACTTGATCTCTAGCTCCCCGTAGAGACAGTACGAAGGCACTGCAAGTGCACCCTGAAGTGAAAATAGTGGCAGCAATCCCATCTCATTTTTAGAACTGTCGGATTTTGTATTTTGCATTTCAAGCCATTAAAACAGTTTCCCTTCTAATAAATTAATCAGCAGACGCATTACAATCGTTACCCTCAGCTCTCAACTGAAGCGGGTTACGTCCAGGGGACTATAGGACGATGCTGATCATCCTGAAGGCGACAAGAACTCAAGTTCTGAAGTGTTTAGCAAGAGGTGAGCGGGTTTATATACAGGGCCGAGTGGCTTATACCCAGAGAAAGTATAAACCCCCCCGCGAGGATTCCTCCTCTGAAGCTGATGCTGACTGGACGGGCGAAACTTGAGGTCAGAAGCTCTGTGGCCACCGATCTAGGTTCACTTGTGGAACTTCTTGCTGGAGTCCTTGGCATAGTCCAGGAGAAGCTGGCAAGGGGTGAACTGGTTTCCATAGGCGTCCTCGTACCGCTTCATCTTCTGGACCAGTTTGTCTGCGCCGAACGAGTCCACAAAGCGGAACGGGCCTACGGGGCAGAGCGCAAAACACACACATGAGAAGTCTGGCGTCACCGTGATTCCTCTACACCGCATGGTAATCAGAGGTGAACGCCAAACGAAGCACTCCACAGCACACAGGTACACGTAGCGCTGCAGACATTAAAGGAGCAATGTGTAAAATCTAGGGGGATACTGTGAATCGGGTTGCCACTTAGAATGAGCACTTCCAACAGACACTACCACCACCATGCTTCTACAGTAGCCCAGAATGAACAAACCACACACAGGCTGTAGAGAGAGACCTTTATGTTTTTACACTGAAGCAGCAGCTTGGTGGTGCTATAGCACCGACTGGAAGGGGGTGGACAAGTCATTGGTTTTGATCTGAAAGGGTTTACTTGCATACACACAGTGATGGTGAATGGAACCCGGGGTCACCAGGTCTACACCCCACATACAGACGTGTACATTTGTGAAACTGATGATGGTATAATAGTGGAAAAACTGAAACGGAAAAAAAAAAATCTGGAAAAAAATTTTTAGGAGTATTTTAGAGGGAGCTCGAAGACCCTTTTAAGCATCCCTCCACCATGAAAGGGTTAACGATGCATTAAAATACATTTTAGACCAAAATATGATCACAGAATGGAGGTAAAGGTGTGTCCAAGACGCCAGGCACCATATTCATAACCGGTGGATGGCCGGTTCGACTCACCACCACTTTAACAGCTCTGACCTTTAAGTATCCCTAGGATGGAGAGCCTCACACCAAACCACTCTGAAAGGTGGAGTTCCCCTTTAAACGGTACCGGCACACAGCTTCTTCTTCACCAGCTTCTTGTTTACATGTTACCCTTCCACCTTAAATGGTGCAGCTTTTCAATTCTGCTGCCTGAGGTGTTATAATAATAGCTGCTGCACCATTTAAGGTGGAGCAGGAGGGGTGAGAAGTTGGACAAGGCAGAATGTGACTACGGAAACAGCCACCGTAGGTGTTTGGAATAGGAAGGGATGGGTGGAGGGTTAAAGGTCACATGCTGCTCCTTTAAGGGGGCATAGTACACCAGTATTAGCTGACATGGGGATTAACCCAAGACCTGGCCTAAACCCAACTGCTGTGTCATTCACAAATCACACTTTGGCCACTAGGTGTCGCTGTATCTCCTTCTTAACTGAGGCTGCCCTTAAACCTGATATAGACACGAGCTGCGTCCCAACCGATCCTTCTCCTCCTCTCCTGTGACCTGGAACCCTATTCCGTGGCACTATCTTACCGGCTGTCCGGATGTTGGAGGAGAGGAGATGAGAGAAGCTGGAATACCCGGGAATAGTGATCACTGCAGACACGCCCGGAGAGGATGGATATACACAGAGCAACCCGGCTACACTTTACATTCCACGTTTCATTTGGGTTTACAAGCTCACGGGACAAAAATCAGTCACCTGTCACCCCATAGCCCCAATAGAAGCTGTGATTGGATTTGGCTTGGACTGGACAAGTTTCTGGAAGACCTCCCTGGCACAATTCCGAGGAGAATTCCCTGTAGACTGGGATTTTCCCACCGCTGGTAGACCCGTATGACCGTACGCTTCCATACACCTGCAGATTCAGCTACTTCCTTCACACCATGGTCCAGTCCATGCCAAATCCAATCACAGCTGTGGAGGTGTTACTCTCCATTCTGACGGAACAGTTCATTTCCGAGAGTGGTAGTGTCTACATGTGTGCGGTCACCTCCAAGGCAGGGGGGGAAGCCCAGTCCAAACACGGCTCCGATGTCTCCCTGTACGGGATCAGGCAGAACTCCCTCCTGCAGACACAACACAGCCTCATTCACGAAGCGGGACACCAGGCGGTACTGAACGTCCTCATCTCCAGACCTACGGTGAGAGGGAGGGAGGGAGAGAGGGAGAGAACAGAGGACGTACACATCAAGTTCAGCTCATTCTGATTTTGTGTTCAGGTTTAGATCAAGTACAGTTTGGGTCTCTTCCCACCCTCAACATTACCCGGCAGCCTGGAGGTCCCTTAGGACCAGTGTGCAACCCTGAGGCTGGAATCAGACATGGACAGTAGACTGTGGGGTAATGTACTGATCAGTGGTGTTCAGTGTACGGCAGTGCAGCTCTTACACAGCAGGGGGCGCCGATAGCTTGAAGGCTTTCAGAATCTCCTCAGCTCCAGAGTTCACCTGCTTATCCTTCTTCTTGGCCCCGTACACGTAGCACCCCTTCCCAGACTTACGACCTGTGAGAACAGAACACACTCTAAACCAGGGTCACCATCCAACTCTGAAACATTCGGTGTGATCGGGAATGGGGGGCTTGTAATCAGTTCCTGATTTTTCTTTCCCCATTAGGAACGAATGGGATGAAAAAGTACACGCCCATCTACTGTACTTCTGCTTGACCGACAGACACCAATTCACATACACCAACTCAGGGCAGACCCCCAAGCACGAATTCAACGACTTGCACTCATCTATTTATCCCCCCTGCCCCATCCCTCGTTACTCCCTTAGAGTCCCATTCATTTTCACCCCAATTTGAACCCTGTTGTGTCCTTTATCCCACAACCACCAAACTGCCCTCACTCAGGGCTGGGGTTTCCACCTTTCAGAAATTAGGCGAGAGAGAATGTGATCATTCATGTGTGTGTGATAGACGTGTATATCGGACATTTACGGAAATCCGTAACAAATTTACGGAAATACATAACAAATTTACGGATAAGCGAAACAGATTTACGGAAATACGAAAGAAATTTATGGAAATAGGAAAGAAATGTATGGAAATACGAAAGAAATTTACGGAAATACGAAAGAAATTTACGGAAATACGAAACAAATTTACAGAAATACGAAACAAATTTACAGAAATACGAAACAAATTTACAGAAATACGTAACAAATTTACGGAAATGTGAAAGAATTTTACGGAAATGCGTAACAAATTTATGGAAATACAAAACAAATTTACGGAAATACGAAAGAAATTCACGGAAATACGCAACAAATTTACGGAAATATGAAAGAAATTTATGGAAATACATAAATTTACGGAAATGCAAAAGAAATTTTCGGAAATGCGAAAGAAATTTTCGGAAATACGAAACAAATTTATTGGAAATATGAAAGAAATTTACGGAAATACAAAAGAAATTTACGGAAATACGGAACAAATATACAGAAATTCGAAAGAAATTTACGGAAATACGTAACAAATTTACAGAAATATGAAAGAATTTTACGGAAATGCGTAACAAATTTATGGAAATATGAAAAATTTACGGAAATGCGAAAGAAATTTACGGAAATGCGAAAGAAATTTACGGAAATACGAAACAAATTTACGGAAATACGAAAGAAATTTACGGAAATACGCAACAAATTTACGGAAATACGCAACAAATTTACGGAAATACGAAAGAAATTTACGGAAATACGCAACAAATTTACGGAAATACGCAACAAATTTACGGAAATATGAAAGAAATTTATGGAAATACGTAACAAATTTATGGAAATACGAAAGAAATTTACGGAAATGCAAAAGAAATTTATGGAAATGAGAAATTTTCGGAAATACGAAACAAATTTATGGAAATATGAAAGAAATTTACGGAAATACAAAAGAAATTTACGGAAATACGAAAGAAATTTACGGAAATACGTAAGAAATTTACGGAAATACGGAACAAATATACAGAAATACGAAAGAAATTTATGGAAATACGCAACAAATTTACGGAAATATGAAAGAAATTTATGGAAATACGAAACAAATTTACGGAAATACGAAACAAATTTACAGACATTTACGGAAATACCGAACAAAGCACGTCCTGAATTGGTTTAATACGGGACGCAACATTTAATTGCCAAATAAAGGACGATTCCGTATTGTACGGGACGGGTGGCAACCCTATCAGGGCAGACCCCAAACGCTAATCCACAGACATACAGACCTGCACTCCTCTATGTGTCGTTTATTCACCCCCTCATCTCTCCAACAGACTCCCATTCATTTTTAGCAACACCCAGCAACCGGCTAGCAAGCAGCTGAAGCTGGGCAATCAGTCTGCATCCTCCAAGAGCATCACTGATGATGTATCCAGAAGCACTACTGCTACAGAACGGCCGCCCACTGATCACCTTCAGCACAATCAGCCAATAGCTGATACCCAGCTGAGGGCAAGATGATGCATAATGGATGATGATCAGGGGAGGGCTTTATCAGTGCTGGTTGATTAAGGTGCAGAAGGGTGGGGGGGGGGTTGTGGGCGGGGGGGTTATGGGGTTGGGATCTGATTTATCTGATTATGGCTGATGGCACAAGCTGGGAAAAATGTGGCCTGTGCAAAAATAATGGCACCTTATATTTACTCCCAATTCATTAAACTCAGGTATTGAATAAAATCTGTGCATCTAATTGTGCAGGTAAACATATTTACGCAAGCTCCCGTTCAATCAACAAAACAGGTGATTAGACTTCAGACATTCGCCTATAGTGACTATCGGTCGGTCATAGTCGAGTGCTGGACACCTTCCACTGTTCTTGTGGGTCACGTACCTTTGAAGCCCTTCTGCACCATGGTCTTCAGCACCTCCACGTTTCCACCTCCAAACCGTGAACCAAACGCCTTCCCAAGATCCTCTGCCACGTGAGCCGCCACGTCCACGCCCACCTCGTCTATCAGAGCCGACACGCCCACAGGAAAGCCAAAACCTGTGGTCAAGGAGTCCAGTTTCTTTGGCCCCACCCCTTCCTGTGGAGACAATGGGGGAACCAGGATTTAACAGGTGCATCGGAGTGAGGAGCTGTAGTCTAGTCTCTGGCCAAGCTCAGCTCCTGATCCTTCAGTCGTGTGCACAAGCTTGGGGTTTTCCAAGGGTAAACGCTTCTTCAGATTTTAAAGGAGCGATGTGCGAGATGACAGCAGCTGTTAAGGTTCATA
>JAMWET010007030.1:25000-32500 GCA_024036415.1 Prochilodus magdalenae
TGAATATACTCTCTGACCTCCTCACTGCAATCAGACTAGACTGAATATACCCACCGACCTCCTCACTGCAATCAGACTAGACTAAATATACCCACCGACCTCCTCACTGCAATCAGACTAGACTGAATATACCCACCGACCTCCTCACTGCAATCAGACTAGACTGAATATACCCACCGACCTCCTCACTGCAATCAGACTAGACTAAATATACCCGCCGACCTCCTCACTGCAATCAGACTAGACTGAATATACCCACCGACCTCCTCACTGCAATCAGACTAGACTGAATATACCCACCGACCTCCTCACTTTAATCAGACTAGACTGAATATACCCACCGACCTCCTCACTGTAATCAGACTAGACAGAATATACCCACCGACCTCCTCACTGTAATCAGACTAGACTGAATATCCACCGACCTCCTCACTATAATCAGACTAGACTGAATATGCGCTCTGACCTCCTCACTGCAATCAGACTAGACTGAATATACCTGCCGACCTCCTTACTGTAATCAGACTAGACTGAATATACCTTATGACCTCCTCCCTGTAATCAGACTAAACTGAATATCCACCGACCTCCTCACTATAATCAGACAAGACTGAATATACCCACCGACCTCCTCACTGCAATCAGACTAGACTGAATATGCCCTCTGACCTCCTCACTCGATCAGACTAGACTGAATATCCCCGCTGACCTCCTCACTGTAACAAGACTAGACTGAATATAGCCGTTGACCTCCTCACTGTAATCAGACTAGACTGAATTTACCCACCGACCTCCTCACTGTAATCAGACTAGACTGAATATACCCCCCGACCTCCTCACTGTAATCAGACTAGACTGAATATACCCACTGACCTCCTCACTGTAATCAGACTAGACTGAATATACCCACCTACCTCCTCACTGTAATCAGACTAAACTGAATATAACCACCGACCTCCTCACTATAATCAGACTAGACTGAATATACCCTCTGACCTCCTCATTGTAATCAGACTAGACTGAATAACCTGCTGACCTCCTCACTGCAATCAGACTAGACTGAATATACCTGCTGACCTCCTCACTGTAATCAGACTAAACTGAATATAACCACCGACCTCCTCACTGCAATCAGACTAGACTGAATATACTCTCTGACCTCCTCACTGTATCAGACTCGACTGAATATACCTGCTGACCTCCTCACTGTAATCAGACTAGACTGAATAACCTGCTGACCTCCTCACGGCAATCAGACTAGACTGAACATACCCACGGACCTCCTCACTGTAATCAGACTAGACTAAATATGCCCTCTAACCTCCTTACTACAATCAGACCAGACTGAATATGCCCTCTGACCTCCTCACTGTAATCAGACTAGACTAAATATACCCGCTGACCTCCTCACTGCAATCAGACTAGTCTGAATATGCCCTCTGACCTCCTCACTGACTAAATACCCGATAGAAGCCGATAGCTGCAGGACTAGTTCCACACATCCCTCCAAGTGTTTATTATACTCACAGCTTCCACCTCCTTCAGCACTTTGTGTTTGATTGACAGATCCTCAAACACCGCCTCTATCACCATATCAGCCTTCTGGAAGCCGCTGTAGTCCAGCTGTCCCGTCAGGTAGGACAGAGTCGCGTCCCTCTCAAACGTCGTTATGCTCCTCTTTTTGGCTTTGTCGTTTAATCTGAGCGAGAGAGAGAGAGAGAGAGTGAAGATATTAAACATTAAAAAATAAAAATAAAACAGATAATTAAAAACCTACAACAGAAATAAAAGACACAAAGTGTGACTGTTATTAAAATGAGTTTATTCTTATTATTAAGTTCTTTATTATTATATGAGTTATTATTATTATTATTATTGTTGTTGTTGTTGTTATTATTAAATTAGTTATTATTATTATTATTATTATTATTATTATTAAGTAAAGCATGTTAATGTGTGCAACCCCACTAGACAGACTGACACGTCCTCTGGTGGCTCCCTCAAGTTATCACAGCCCTTGTTCAAACACAGTTACCCGTCTCCCTCTAGTGGATGAAACCATGTACTGCAGTTCTGGATATCCAGTAACCACCTCCTCTCAGGGGTTTGCTGTTTGTGCTAATGGGACTTCCGTGAGTACATGTGTGCTCTCACCCCTTGTAGACCTGTTCCTGCCCTCTGGCTAGCCCCTCCGTTGTTGTGTCCTTCAAGATGGTGGCCACACCCTTGTCCACCGTCACCTGGGCGATACCTGCTCCCATCAGCCCCGCCCCCAGGATCGCCAAGTTCCTGGTCAATCACAAACAGGGGCAGTTATTGCATCAGCACCGGGGAACACTTCAGACAGACTGATCCGTACACGCCCTACTTCTAGACTGCCAGGTGGATATTCTGCTAACTGCTACGTAGACTCATCATTCCTGGAAACATGATGGAACCCAAGGTCATGCGGTTTGCCATGCCGAGGTACGCTTCCCTTGATGCATCAGAGTTAGCTAGAATACAGCCAAGTCTGATACAGTTAGGTTAGATTGTTACAGGAGCCTCACAGGAAAGTAAACGGGTTTCTCAAAATTCCTCCAGAACGCTTTACTGAACTTGATGAAGAGGTCGGATTATGTTCTGTAGATCGTTAATCGATATCAGACAAACGATAACACAGATTTCAGCTAGATATTGTCATCTAATTAGCATTATATCCAACTAGCATGTTTGAAAACACATGGCTAATGCTAACGCCGGGCCATTATAGCCAGTTATTAAGTGATGCTAAGAAAAAATGTGTGTGTGTGGGGGGAGGGGGGGCACGGGGTGGGGTTATCAGAATATCATATCATGATGCATTTTAATGATACACAAATCCATAAAGAGTGGTATATTACAAAGCCATCAGTTACTCAGAGTTCAGTGGTCTCTGTTCCATGCTGCATAGACTGCAAAGCCTTAAAAATGGTTTGATGGTTCCTCAAGGGTTCTTTAGGCCCGATGCATGGTTAAAGGGTTCTCTGCACGGTGAAACGGTTTCTTTAGGTTGATGGAAAACGTATATACAACTGTATGTAGCATTTTGAAGATGGATCCTGGTGCATCTGCCACCAAGGTAATCCACCACACCACCCTAATAGCATCACACTAACTATGACACATGGCGGTGGCAGGATAATGGGTGGGGATGCCTTGCTGCTTCAAGGTCCTACTGTAAAACATGGTTCTTCGGTGGTTCTAAAAGGGGTCTAAAATGGTTTTAGGAATCATGAACCCTTTAGTAACCATGGTGAAAGGGATGGAGGTTGATGGAGAGACATTTGAAAAGGGCTCTGTATAGGTTCTATAACAGTTTCTGGTATTGTTTAATCCAGTACATGGTTCTTTAAGGACTCATGGTTCTATATAGAACCCTATTCTCTCCTACGGAATACATAAAGAAGTACTTAGGACTAATTCTGCTCTCTGGAGTTTTGAATTCTAGACACCATCCAAGATATGCTCCGATGCTTCTTGTTTCCTGGGACTGCAGTGAGACAGTCATACAGCCCACCTCTAGCGCCCCCCGCTGGAGCACACTTACTTTACTACTCTCTCTGGTTGGCCAAAGTTGTTCTTTTTGCAGGCCACTTGACCCTGATATAGACCAATCAGAGCTCTGGACTCTGAGGTCATCGCCAGCTTGCCAAAATTCTGGAACACACATCAAAAAAAAAAGAAGAGAATTAAAAATGCAAACAGAGGAGTGATGATGAAATGAGCTACTACTCCCTAAACTGGTTAGAAAGCTGGTTCATTGTGAAAACTGCATTGCATTATGGTCTGGAGATCATTTAGAAGACTTCCATAGCAAGGAGGCGAGCCAGTGATTTCGGATTTCCTTCCCAGGTACAGTCGATATCAGCCCAGACAGATTCGGGATCGGAGGCTTGCTCCTTTAGTGTGTACACTGGAGGCCAATGTAAGTGATGGAAGACTGTAGATCACATGCCACACGTCTGACGAGCCGGTCAGGGATCATGAATAGACTGTATCACCAACACATGTGGTTTATCTATAAACACGGGCCGACGGGCTCACCTGAGACTCTGCCTGGTATCCTTCAGCAGAACCCTTCTCCACACCGGCCTGCACAGACTAACAACACATACACAGGGCGTTAGCGTCCCCCAGCATGCGGTACCGTCACACAAAGCCATGAGTACGTACTTGCCCTCCTCCAATTCCTGCATATCTTTGGTGAATTAAGGCAACATATTTATGGCAAACATATAATACAGTGAAAAAGTGATCACCCCCTCAGTGGAGCAACTTCAGACGTACCCAGGCCTGATAGGAACAATGTGAGGTGAGCTAAACAAGCAGCAGGCTCTGCTGGATCGTATATACATTCCAAAATAGATGAGAATAAAGAGAAGTTATTGATATCCGTCAGCCCTGATACCTGAAAACCACAAAAGAACCCTGGTTCTCGATCTGGCTTTGTTCAGGCTTTGCAGAACCTTGGTGTTATCCATAGAAGCAGTCTGAAAACTAAGGAACGTCGAAGGATATGACAATTAATCAATATCGGTAGCCAGCAGTAGTACCAAGATGGCGGAGCCCAAAAATACTGTGCTGATATTCCAGATATTCTGGAATATGTTCCGCTGATGTTCCATGGATTAACTACTGAAGATAAGAAGACATAGAAGCTCCACAGCTGACCACTGGGTGTCACCATTGTTGCCATCGCCTTCCTCAACAACTGACTCGCCCCGGATGTCATCACGGACTGTGCTGAAGATCCTACCATTATTTGGTTCTAGCTGGGAACCAACGTTTCGGGATGTGGAAATGCGTGGAATGGTTCTAGGTGTGCAAACGGGAACGTAGTGGGTTCCTTGTTGGTGGAAAAGGGCTGAGTGAGAACCATGATCAAACGACTTGGAACAGTGGCCAGTCCTTCAAGAACTCCTCCAATGGCTCATTCAGGAAGTCACAAAAAGCACCTGGATGAACATCTAAGGATCTACAGACCTCAATCTATTCTCAGATAAAGTCAGCTCCTGTGATTCCACCTTCCGAAAGATCATCCGAAATCCGGGATCCATGGCCTAACTGTAAGGCAAAAACCTCATCCAACCAAGACGAGAACAAGGGCTCCTCTCTCATTTGCAAATTCAACTTGATGACCCCCAAGTCTTCTTGGAATGACGTTCTGTGGGCTGATTCTGCCGATAGGTTCGGGTACATCTGGGATTAAGAGAAACCCATCATTCCATAATAACATCATACTACCTATGAAACATGGCGGTGGTAGTATGATGCTGGGCAACTTGCCATAATGGAACCCTGACTTCTGCTCTCCAACAGAAAGTCCTGCACGAGACAGTCTGGTCACTGATCTGAAGCTCGAGTGATCCTTCAGGACGCTTGGAAGCGAGCATTAAGGTTCCTCTTTGTCCTGCCCCCAGGTGGTGGAATGGACGTTCGTCCACAAACTGCGACTGACCAGCTGGCCAGCGCATCATCCAAATGCTGATTATCTACAGCGTACTGTGGATGAGTTGGGATAAGATCTGGGCTCCTCTCGTTGTGCACTGTTTAGATTGTGGATCTGAATAAACGACGTAGTCGTGCGGTCCGTGTTTACCTCTATGATCTTGAGCGGTGCTGGGTAAAGGCCTTTGGTCTGTTTCATCACTTTCTTGGTGACGGTGTTGTAGATCTGTTTCCTCACGAAGGGAATTCCCAGCACGGCATTCTGCACCTCTAACACACAGAGAGACACAGAGTCAGTATCTGAGGTACGTGTCCGTCACAGGAGCAGTGAAGCGTGTTGACAGGTGTGAATTTCAGTGATGCTGGTGAGGGGATTGGAGTTACTCTGCATTAGGCCTTGCTTCTTCTCCACCGTCACTTTCTTATTCGCCAGGCCTTTAGCCAAACCCACAGCCACCTCCTCCAGATACTCTATGGTCCTCTGCTCAGGGTCCTTCAGCCCGGGACCTGCAGAGAGAGGGAGGGAGAGAGAAAGAGAAAGAAAGAAATGAATGAGAGAAGAATGAGAAGAAGAAAACCAAAGAAAACAGAGGGAGTAGAGAGAAAATAGAAGAAATGGAGAAAGTGGGTGTGAGTGGTTAGATAGAAAGAGAAAATAAATGGAGAAGAGAGAGGGCGAGAGAGAGAGAGAGAGAGAGAGAGAGAAAGAAAGAGAGGAAGACAGAGGGAGAGAAAGAGAGAAAGACACAGAGGGAGAGAGAGAGAGAGAGAGAGAGAAAGAGAGAGAGAAAGACAGACAGAGAGAGAAAGAGAGAGGAAGACAGAGAGATAGAGAGAGGAAGACAGAGAGATAGAGAGAGGAAGACAGAGAGAGAGAGAGAGAGAGAGAGGGCGAGAGAGAGAGAGAGAGGGCGAGAGAGAGAGAGAGAGAGAGAGAGAGAGAGGGCGAGAGAGAGAGAGAGAGAGGGCAAGAGAGAGAGAGAGGGCAAGAGAGAGAGAGAGGGCAAGAGAGAGAGAGAGGGCGAGAGAGAGAGAGAGAGAGAGAGAGAGAGAGAGAGAGAGAGAGAGAGAGAGAGAGAGAGAGAGAGAGAGAGAGAGAGAGAGAGAGAGAGAGAGAGAGAGAGAGAGAAAGAAAGAGAGAGAGAGACAGAGGGAGACAGAGAGAGGGAGGGAGGCAGATAGGAGATTTTGGCTTTGTTCTCCAAAGCTCCTCCAGCCCAGCAGAAGACGCTGTGAGCAAACTCCTCTGAGGGGTGGGACACAGACAGGTCAGTTAGGGGGTGTCTGTAAATTCCTGTGTCTTACCCAGGGGGTCGACCAGGTGATGGACCAGGCCCAACTTCTTTGCCTTGTCTGCTCGAATGTTCCTCCCAGTCAACATCATATCAAACGCAGTAGGAAGACCAAGCTGGATACAATATACAGGGTAAACAAACAAACAAACAAACAAACAAACAAACCAACAAACAAACAAACAAACAAACAAACAAACAAACAAACAAACTCTCTTTTATACACACATCATCAAAAGAAGCGCTGCCCCCAGAAGGAATCAACCAAACGGGAAAGAAACTTGGTGGGTGGGTCTGACATTGTGAGATGTTAGAATGCTTCTCGCTCGTCCGAGCAAGGACAAACCTCATCACTGTCCCCCACTGGTGCAAACAGCCATGATGGCAGATCTGCAGGAGCTGTGTGAGGATGTTCAAGCTGCATGGGATGGATTATCACAGGACACCATTAGGAACCTCTACAGCTCCATACCGAGACGTCTGGCGTGTTGGGTTAGCGAACACGGCGGCCCGACGCCATACTGAGAGACAGGCTTCTGTATGTGTAGCTCAATAAATATTGATCATATCAGCCTAAATTTATCATCAGTTATTGATCCTGGTCACCTTTATCTTCCTTCCCAACACCACCGCACTCCCACACCTCCTTCTGGGAGCAGCTCTTAATTTGATGATGAGTGTGTATTGAAATCCCAATGGAATTTTAAATCTGAATAATCAACATTATTGTGAGTTATGA
>JAMWET010007031.1:0-148822 GCA_024036415.1 Prochilodus magdalenae
AAACCAAAAGTGTAACAAAAATTAAATAAAATAAAAAAATCCATAAGTTTATCGTTAAACTAAACTAAAATAATACAACTAAAACAATCTTGACAATAAAAAATCAAATATGATCAAATAAAGCAGGTATTTAACAATCACTGAGAAGTTGATTAAGAGGAAAAATTTTATTTAAAAAAATTACGTCAAAATTTATCAAAAAGACTACAGTATAGAAAAAAGGAGACTAAAGAAGAATACAAAGAGACAAAATAAAATAATATAACATTAAATGAAGATAATGGATTAGGAAATTAGTTTACAGACTGGCTGAAACAAGTTGACGCCTGTGATGCTGTTCTCTGATTTGTCGGTTTTTCCTTATCTTGTTTCCACATCATTTAACACAGCCCAGCTGCCCCTTCACTCGCCGTTCTTCATGCTCGTTGTGAAAATTTGCATGTAATGCATTGGTGTACCTACACTAATGAACATGACTCTAGCTGTTTGGAAATACTGCTGGGTTCCATTGACTTCCCATTAAAATTACATGAGTTTTTTTTGCCTCTAAATCCTGTAAAGTAGCCATTTTGTGGTAGATACTCTTTTATTTTGGACAGTGACAAACTGTGCATATTTTAATCCAGCCCATAACAGGGTACGCGAATTCTGCTCCAAGCCCATTACTGAGGAACCCAGTACTTAAGACTAGACAACACACTGGGGGCGGTGTTTCCTAAACTGCAACTAGAAAGCAAAGCACAGACACATTATGAAGCTATGGTGCTGCTCCTCTTTGCCAACACACAGTTCATAATTCAAAGTGGCACAGACAAGACCGATCGTTAGTCTACCGCTATGTTCGCCGCATCTCCCCAACAGAGACGTCCTTGGAAGAACAAAAAATGGAAAGTGCTCAAAAAACGACGAGAGCAAAAAAAAACCAAAAACCCAAAGACAAGACGGAAGCACCACAGACTCACCGGAGGTCCACTTACACAGATTAAAAATGAAATGGGCGCGAATCTCTAAATTACCTCTTAGTATCGTGTAACAATTGGAATTGTCCTGAAGCTGGGGGGTATTGTGCATGAGGAGGGGGGGGGGGGGCTAATAAAAAGACGCATGTGTCTACAGCAACTCTTTGAGGACATGCCAAGGGAAATGGGGGCCCCTGTAATGAAGTTCTAAAGGAAGAAAGTGAAACAGAGAGACCTGAGAGTTCACACAGAGAGAGATAGGATAGAGAAGGGGGGGGGCCCGACCTTATAGCTCCTTAAGGACTAGTGTGTCAGGGCTGCTGCCCCAAGCGTCCCCCAGGAAACCGACCCAAGATGGTTTGATCGCCCTCCTCGTTTTTATTCATTAAACAAAGCCCCCCGGCCAAGAACGTGGTTCCAGCACAGCCGCCGACCGCACTGAACGACCGGGGGGCTCCGCTTCAGCCACGGCGGGAAACGGGTTTGGTAACGAACAGCTCGAAGGGTCAAGAGAGCGAGGAGGTGGGGGGCGGACCAGGGCGAGAATACTTTGAAAGGGTGTAACATCATCGCCCCATGCTCTGTAAGAAGGAGTGACCCCCCCCACTCAATGACTACACAACAGGGTGCTGTCATGACATTTTTGCAAGTTGTAGTGGTGTGGCCCCCCCCCCCCCCCCGTTCCCCCCCCACATAAGGAGACGTGAGGTACGAGTGGGGGGGGGGGGGTAATGAGCAGGTGATGACGGCGGTCAGCCATCCGCCGAGAGTCCGACAAATAGAAAAGACAAAAGGGGCAGGGATAAAGGTAGCGGGGGAATCGTACTTTCCCTGTGCTCTTATGCATTACGTAGACAGGCGTGGGAGCCGCCGAGAGACATCTAAAAAACCGTGTCCGTGACATGCCACATAAAATGTCACCACCACTTATACCGCTGGGACGGTCCTTGAGGAACCCTGCCCCCTTACAGCACCTTCCCTTTCTATCTTCCATTGGGCCCATGGTATTACGTATCTCACGGGACATCCACTTTCCAAAGCAACATGCATGTTTTATCTGAGTGGCAGGGTCCTCTGACTTTGACCAGGGTTGGATTATAACACTGACTTCTGCAGTTAGTACTGGTACGATTTACGTAGAGCCGGAATGGCCTCTCTGCTGTCTGAATCTGCCCGTTGTGCATATTGGGGTGTCCACCCGTGGTATCAGCTTTACAAAAACCGGCTTCTGGCTTCTTATTTTCATATCCTCACTGAAAACCAGCCCATGGGGCCATATGCCTATCCCGTTCTCGGCTCGCATGTGTACTTGACATTCAGTCAACACCACCGTAGGCCTGACCGTGGTCTCCGAGGCCGCAGCATAGTCCACTGCAATAGAAGTGGTAATGAGCTAATCCTAATAGCGTCGCCACAATTCTCATGTCCCAAGCAATCTGAAGGGTTTGTGAGGGTTTGGGTATTCAAGAACAGCAGCTTCAATGCTAACTTGTGTGGTCGAAGTGGATCAACCCACAATAAGAAGTCCGAAGGTAGCCCGAGTTGTGGCCGACATTCCTCCTACCTCCGATGGGGGATTCCTTATCAAAGGATCCCCTGCTGCTGATAATAGTCATACTGACAATATTATAGATCGATAGTATAGAGAGTATAGATAAAGACTAGATAGATAGATAGATAGATAGGACATGATCTGCACACTCCCACCAACTTCATGAAAGCTGTTGCATAACCCTATTACTCTGGTGACCTCCATCCGAGGAACCTCGTTCAAACTTCACACCCACTGACTACGCCGCATCTTCCTCCGAGCAGGTTTTCAACCGCAGACCCCGCGCCCTGTTTACAGATCTAGCCAGGCCGTAAGGCTTTCAATTCCCCCCCGGTCTCTCCTGCTAGTTATACAAGACTTATTGTCTTTCGTCACAGTCTGGGCTTTCCTGGTAGATGTGGAGATTGGCTGCATGGATGAGATTGAGTTCACACCAACGCGATGCTGTATGATGCCAGCATTCATTTAATCTATGACCTGTGAAGATTAGTACGAATAAACTGATGCATTACAGAAAGGCGAGTGACCGTCGTGGGTTGGGGGGGGTTGCCCAGCCGAAGGCTGAGGAGCGAAGGTGACGAGGAAATTGTCGTAGGAGATGAGTATGTGAGGAGAAGTGTAGATCCCCGTTAGGTGCCCGACGGTTGCAACAAAAAAAGAATTCTGAAGAAACCAGTCCAGAAAAAGTAACACAAAACTACCCCACCACCGATAATACCCCGCCAACTGGCGTGCATTAGCCCTGATCTCCATTTTTGATCTATAGCAAAATGTCCTAAAGGGTGGAGATAAAGACAAGCTAGTTTCTTCCAGTGGCCCGGATGGCCAAGGTGGGTGGGGCTGGCCGACTACACAATATCACAGTCGTAATCTCTTGTTTCTTCATTGGGTTGAGCATGTGGTTAGGCTTTGAATTAAAGTGTAGAATCCTCAATACATATTAACCTCGATGTTAGTGTGCCCAGTGTCGTCTAAAAATCAGTATGTACTCCCCCTTACTCGGGGGGGGGGGTGGGGGCGGCGTGTATATGGGCTGTCTTTGTATTATTACCAACTTCAGTTAGGTTTCGGGGCATGTTTGTTTGACAGTATGTGGTGGGGTTCCCGGGGGTGACTAAACTATTCAATAAAGACATGTTTTCTATTGTTGTAGTTGAAACCACCATATCCCTTTAACGCCCGGACAATTCATGATGAATTTTTCATCGCAGGGTAAAATAGTAAAACCACGGCAGATTTTCCTTCTTGTTAGCCGCGGTAATGTACAATGCTTTCAGGGAAATACAATAAAGGGATGAAACGTACCCCAAACCATTGCTAACGAAATTTATCTTAAAGTTATTAAGAGTGTACGATACATAGTTATAATATACTATTTTATTATTCCATAGCCATCCGAAAATATGTGCCCATGTTGAATCTCCGGCCCTTATCTTAAATGATAATGTGAACAAGGTTGAGTCGTGCCATATTGATACCCACACCTAACCGTACACACTACTTTTACTTCTTTGGTTACACTAATACACAACTATGTGACAAACCTAATACCCGAGCCATACCATAGTTGATTATTACTTTTAATATGTGCTCGTTCGATTTAACATGCTCAATGTGGAGATTACTTGTAAACATTCTTATTGACAACACTTACAATACCCTGTTAATCATGAATATACCAAATACAGTAGACGGGTCATAACAACGAGAAAGGAACATTGGTTTCGCATGGCTAAGCGACAAATGGGCAATACCAATTTTAAGTAAATGATTATTTCTGGGTTCTTGGGTATTGTTTTTTTTTCCTTACAGCAAGTTTCTATCATTGTTATTATCGCGTAAAACATAATCGGTGCGGACAAACAGTTTTACCGGAACTCTGATATTTGTCTAGACTGACTTGACTTGAGCATTGACAAAGAGTAAAATTTTGGGGCATTGGCCACAACGTATGGATGAGGACATTACTTTCTGATTCGTTTAATTAGAGTTATTAACAGGGGGTGATGTTATTGATCGAATTGGTGTATTTTCTAATTAAGATGCTAATGAGGCGAGGCACACACCAATCACAGAAAACTCTTTTTAGCATTATGAGCTGACTCGTTGCCCTAGAATGGCGATTCTGGGGTTTTGGGACTTTGAATAGTTTGATATATTTAAACTTTTATGTCTGGATAAATTGCTGGTTCCAGGGCGTCGTTACGCCTGGAGGGCTGTGACGAGATAAATATGTCACTGTCTCTGGTTTAAGATATCAATGGGCAGATCAAACTTGCAAGCCTCATAGTATAATGAATTTCCAAAAGTAATACAAATAGGCACGATTGTGGACGGTAAAGTTATGTACGGAACACTTTTATGTCAAAAGAAACAGGACGCGCCGTTCCCGCTCGCTTTCTGGCAACCCTAGTCGACTTCGTCGCTCCTTGGAATAAACCCCCGTGACAGACAGCAGCATCAACAAGTAGAGCGACAGTGGCGTATGAGGGTTTTTGATGGGGATCCTTTTACGAAAGGATCACATCTACCACCTCTAAGTTTTTGGTCCGAAACTTACGATTGCATTTTTGCCTACAGCCTATTTCCGTAAGTCAGATGGCCAAACAGAAGCCCCGGCTTTTGCATAAGCCACGCTCCGCCCTCTCCGCGTGACCCTTTCTCTTGCAAATTTCTTTCTGATATCTGAGTGTCCCTCTATTGCGACAGGCGTTTATTTCCAAGTCAACTACAATTCTCTGGTAGCATCTTCCTGCTCATCCCCTTTGACCGTGCAAGAAGGTAAAACCGTGTGTTACCAAATTCAGTTCATCGTCCTGTTCTAAATCACACGTTAGAACTAGCAGTCCCTATAAAAGCTGGGCTTTTCACCACATGCATTCCAGCCTAGCTCCGTCTTTCCTTCATCATTCTTGATCTTACAATGCTCTCATGTCCCTTATCTTACCGGTTTTCTCTCTCCTCCATCACCCAGTTAATCTGTCCTAGTTCTTTTGCTAGTATCGTATGTTTTCATAGCTATACTTAGCGGTTTTCTGTGGACTCCTCGCTGTTTGTTTCTGTCCCTCCTACAGACTTTTTTGGTCTGGCATTATGTTGAACTCAGGAAGGATTCTAGAGCACTTGAAAGAACCTTAGGGCGAACTTGGCCCGTCTGGTTTTCTCTTTCCCCCGCGGGATCTCAGAAATGGTATTTCTACCCTAGCGGGTAGGCAGCACATGAATCAAATTAAAGCCTTTCGACGGACTTATTAATTTCCTGTATCACTAAAGTGAAATGGTGCTGCTTAAATCATTCAGTAGCGCTCATTAAACTGATTGGTGGGTCACCATTTAGGATGCAGGAACAGATCCAATTGCGTTTATAGCCAAAGCCTTCTTTCCCTATAGATTCGCCCTGATATTTAGTACGGATCCTCACGGCGGAACGTACCAACGCGGGGTGTTGTCAAGTGTGCCCTCAGTGGACAATGCTTATCTCCCAGAAAAGCATACAGCATGGAGCCATAGGCATTATTCTCGGAGTGATAAGCAGCCCTATCTTTCCCTACCTGCTTTCTACTCGCCACTACTTCTTACTCAAGGAGTATCGGACAACACGCCACATGGTCGGTCATTGCTCGTCATGCATTCGTTCTGTAAAAAACTCTTACCATTCTGGTTCCTCTCTCAGCTAGGGAGCACGACTATTTATATTTTGATGGAAACGCTGCGCTGGACGGTGAACTTTAAAATTGGGTGCACGAACCGGAATGGAAAGCCTCTATGTAACCTTTGTTCGGATGATACATGAAAAAAAACGATGCAGTAAATCAATGTGCTGCAATAGACAGATGACTGTGCTTCTGTCGTCTCACTGTACATGCCACACACACACAAGGTAGCAGCTGAAGGGTAGGAGAGGGACCGTCACTCAGTTTCAATCTTCAGCAGCTCACTATCAGACGTTTCAAGCTACGTATTCAAGTGAAACTGTTTTAAAAAGGTTTGTTTGACAGACAATGCCTTTTAAAAACATTAGAATTGTCCTTTACTTCGGTCCTTTTGGATATACTTGTGTTTCAGGCCTCGCTTTGCATCAGGGGGTCTCAATGTTTTTGAATGTTTTTTATTCGTTGCTTTACCATCTGAGTGGAAATAACTATACAGAGCAGCAATTGACCATGAATGGTACGTCACTATGTTTGGATTTTTGAGTTCCTTCAAGGTTTCTCAGTAGCAATGGTGCATAGGGTTACATTTTAGTTGCTCATTAATTATTTTAGGGCTTCTTGCTTATAAGCGTCGCAGCCCGGTCAAACGTATCTTACTGTGCCTGCACCGAGGGGAATATACACACCCCCAAATCTTCAGTGGGACGTAATGGCTTCGAGACCGATACGCGGCACATCTATCTTTAGTCTGTTTTTCTATTGAAATAATAATACAAAATAGAGGGCATATCCTTTTTTACACACCTCTTATATTACACTTATTTACATATTAAAACCTCTTTTTTACAAAGTGATAAATCAGTGTCATCACTTAAGTATTACGACATTTGGTTATCTAGAATCATTGAGTTAGCAATGTCACAGTATATGCAGTCTCATTTGGCCCAGATCCGTTCCCCCCCGAACACCCGTCCAGGTGTGTCTGCCAAGGCAATTAAAAATCATCTATTTATTCTGCATCGCACTTTTTTCATGGCAAGGTTTTACTTTTGTGCATCATTGTGACCCCCCCCACCCAGCTGCTGTTTAACAGAATTTTCGACCTAGACGTGAGCAGCTCTGCAAGCTCACTTAATCTAGTTTGGTATAGTGAGGGAGTACAAATGCAATTCGCCTAGACCCCTAACATTATTATTCTTCGAAATAATATATTAGATTGTTCCTAACTCAATCTAAAACTCTCAAGTGTGTTTTGTAAGGAAGCCACTTCTAGTCTACGTATTAGGAAAAACATAAATGTCGTTTTTATATGTGTGTAGTTCATCTATTTACTTGTCTTTAAGTGGACGATGAACAACTATCTTAGCAAAACTTGCAAGTTTATTGGAGCAAATCTAGAGCTCTCTCACCAGACCATACACCGGTCAATTGGACTAAGCTAATGAGTGCCCTTCCGGCTCATCAAAAAACCAGGCACAATGATAAAGGGCGCTTTTGAATGAGCTTCAAAATGTAGCAATTAGTGGCCAACTCAGACATGGGAAGTAAGACATTACTAGAGTTGCCAATAGAGTTGTTTACATGTCCTGCCATTAGGATTCGTATTCCCAAGGAATATGTCCTTCTATGGATTCTGGTCCTTCATTATAGCTTTTGCTATCAAAGCACGAGGCATAGAATTTTTCTCTGATGTGCCATGTGGAGTCCATCTGCTCGCGCCAAGTCATCGCCGTTTGTAATTTATTAACTACAAAATGTTACCTACACATACAGATCCCAAAAGCTCAACAACCTAGTGTTCCTCTACTCAGCATTGGTAAAGTTGTGTGGAAGATGTTTGACAAAAACATTAATTTTCACTTAATTTATTTTTTCTTAACTGTAAGAAGTATCACTGGAAAGAAAGAGAACAGAGATATGCTAAATTATGGTGTGCATGCATTTTGCAGAAAAAAGTGACATGTCTTTACACATTAACGTCGTGCGCACAGCAGGAATACCTGCTCGATGTTCAGGTCTCAAAAGCAAAATCATATTACACTGATGAAGGTGTAGAAGGTTGTTCTGCATGTTGTGTGCAGTTATACATTTCTACAGGTGATGTGTCTGAAACTCATATATCCTGCTTTTATTAGAGTGTTAGTTTGATCTTTTTTCCAGCCTCATCATCATGTCTTCTTCCTCTTTTTCCTTTTTCTCTTGTTGTTCATGACATTCTGCTCCTCTTTTGCCCTTTTCCCCTTCTGCCTTTTTCTGCTTTTCATGATCTTCTATTGTTTCTTTTCTCTCTTTGACACATTCTCATTCTGGATTCAAGCACTTCATCTCTCCTCCTTTTCCTCCACCACTCACGGCCATAACAGGAATGGCGGATAGCATCATATTGTCTACTCTTGACTTACTCTGTCAGTTTACTCATCATCTTTCTTTCACTTTTCAACTAATCCTCTTTTTATTTTCTCAAGGCCTATTTTTTTTATCTAGGGTTAGGGTTAGCTTCATCTCTTCTGCTCTGGTCCTCTCTTCTTCATGATCTATTACGTCTTCCTTTTTCTAATAGCTGATCTATTAGCTTCTGATTATTGCATTCCAGAATCTGCAAACGTTTCATGAGTTCCAATTGATCATCTGCATCATCTCATTCTTTCTTTCAGCTTCTCTGCTTTGGACAGTTTCTTTAGCTGTCTCTCGAGCTTGGTCTATTGTCTTGTTCTTGACCTTCCACTGTTCTTGTTCTAACATTCTACACATGTTTGTTGCTCTCTCTCTGTTTACCTCACCGTCCCATCAGTTTTCAACAAGTATGCCTACTAGAAACCATCAGCTCTAATAAGACATCTTCTGCTACAACTAATAAAGATCCTCTCATCTTTAAATTCATCTGAGGAATATTCATCTTTCTCAAACACTTGATACATTATCAGCTTTAGATCTCCTAATTAAAGCTCATATTGGGTTAGGGATCCCTTACAAAGCAGAATACACCCACCTACTCAGATATCCGTATACATCTGTTTAGTGTAGTGGTGATAGACACCAATCAGCCATGATATTAAAACCACCTCCATGTATCTACACTCATTGTTCATATTACCAGCTGCACTTAACATATAAGTGGATCAGACACAGCAGTGCTGCTGGAAATAAATACATAAATAATTACCACATCTATATAATAAATGGACACTAAGTGTAAAAACAAGGAGGTGGTTCTAATGAATTGAATATATGATGATTTGGAAATGTACAGTCCATACCCACACATACTTAACAATACAAATTATACATTTATTATATTATATTATATTATATTATATTATACATTATTATATTATATTATATTATATTATATTATATTATATTATATTATACATTATTATATTATATTATATTATATTATATTATATTATATTATATTATATTATACATTATTATGGGAAGTATACCTTGGTGCAGTTCAGAATGATCAGAGGAAAAAAAGTTTTATTGGCTCACACATGCAGGGAATTTGTCTTTGGTTATATTAGCTCAAAGTGCACAACATTACATACAGTGCAAAACACATTTTCACACAGTTCAAAACACACATTCGTACACGCACCCACCACCCTCTACCGCCCCCCCACACCCAACACAATACCTTACATACATGTAAACCTTAAATTGTGTGGAGTTGTATATTTATATTAAAGTTCTGAGTTCAGCAGTCCAGACAAAGAAGAAGAAACACCAGAAGACATACAGCACAGAGGATGGTCTGTTGTGTGAAACTGTTACTAAGACAAATAAGGTAACGTGCAGTACAGCAAAACCAGGAAGTGAGAAAAGTGTCCCAAATATGGATTGTATGTGTTAATGTAGTTCTAGATAAATAAGAGTAGTGTGGATTGTATGTGTTAATGTGGTTCTAGACAAATAAGAGCAGTGGGGATTGTATGTGTTAATGTGGTTCAAGAGAAATAAGAGCAGTGTTGATTGTATGTGTTAATGTGGTTCTAGACAAATAAGAGCAGTGCGGATTGTATGTGTTAATGTGGTTCTAGACAAATAAGAGCAGTGTGGATTGTATGTGTTAATGTGGTTCAAGAGAAATAAGAGCAGTGTGGATTGTATGTGTTAATGTGGTTCTAGAGAAATAAGAGCAGTGTGGATTGTATGTGTTAATGTGGTTCTAGATAAATAAGAGCAGTGTGGATTGTATGTGTTAATGTGGTTCTAGATAAATAAGAGCAGTGTGGATTGTATGTGTTAATGTGGTTCTAGATAAATAAGAGCAGTGTGGATTGTATGTGTTAATGTGGTTCTAGAGAAATAAGAGCAGTGTTGATTGTATGTGTTAATGTGGTTCTAGACAAATAAGAGCAGTGCGGATTGTATGTGTTAATGTGGTTCTAGAGAAATAAGAGCAGTGTGGATTGTATGTGTTAATGTGGTTCTAGAGAAATAAGAGCAGTGTGGATTGTATGTGTTAATGTGGTTCTAGAGAAATAAGAGCAGTGTGGATTGTATGTGTTAATGTGGTTCTAGACAAATAAGAGCAGTGCGGATTGTATGTGTTAATGTGGTTCTAGAGAAATAAGAGCAGTGTGGATTGTATGTGTTAATGTGGTTCTAGAGAAATAAGAGCAGTGTGGATTGTATGTGTTAATGTGGTTCTAGAGAAATAAGAGCAGTGTGGATTGTATGTGTTAATGTGGTTCTAGAGAAATAAGAGCAGTGTGGATTGTAATGTGCATTGTAATGTTTAGCTGTTCATGAGTGTGATGGCATGTGGGAAGAAGCTGTTCTGTAGCCTAGTTGTCTTGATCGCTGGAACAGGTGATGGCTGGAATTAGATTGATGAATTAGCTGTATAAAGCAATAAGGATTTGTCATAGCTCAAGTATATTTGAAAAGAAATGTGTTTTATTAAGTGCTATGCAGACTCTTGTTACAAACTTCAGGATTTAGAAAAAAAAAAAAGAAAAATAAGACAAACTGTCCTATACCATGGGTTATGCTTTACCCCGGTTACCAATGAGCAGGTATTGTTTATTTACTGTAGGTGCTTACTGTCCACCTTACCTTGTTGATAACTCGCCTGCTGCTGGACAGCTTGTGTTGGTCGCCCGTCCTCCATCAGTGTTCAGTGTCTGCAGGCAGAGAAGTTTATTTTACTCTCTGTACACACCAGGGGTCACTGTACACGACCAGCACAGCGGCGGGATGTTGTCTACAGCTCGGTGACTTGGGGGAAAATCGGTGCACAAAAAATGTAACGTTATTTAAGATTTCTGGTGGAGTTGTCATCTCAGTGTAAATATGGAGGTCCAACACTAATCCTCTTGTAGCATCGCATAAATGATGTCCCTGCGTTATCGTGCTGGCGTTAAACCAATATGAGGTAAGCAAATGTGCATGGCTGCATGATGTGCTGCTGCTAGCTGTGCAGCTAACCGACTGTCATATACAACGGGTGCTGACTTACGCAACTGCAAGGACCTATATCAGTTAATCCTAATGCAGGACGTAATTTAACATTAGCATTAATCTCCCTCCTGTATCAGAGCTTGGTCTTATTCCACATTTCATAAACATACAGCTGTTTGTTTTGTGGCTGTGTGTGGTTTGTTGACATTAGCAGACAGGCTAGTGCTTGCTAACGTAAAACGCTGATCTCACTAATAGGCAGCTCGCCGTGTCTGGTTAATGTCCGTTAGCCCCTGAGAGATAAGGTCGTGTCACACTGACACGTGTGTGTCACATTAAGACAGTGTCTTACTTAGCTAAGATGCTAGCAGTGCCAGTAAGTGGACGTCACATGAGCAGGAAAGAGGCAGAATTCCCCGAAATCCCGGTAGCTGGAGTATCAGGTTTAGGCGAGGAGCTGCACTTTCCTACTCTGCTATTCTGTAATTATAGTAAAGGTACCATCATCCTTGATTAGACGGGCATCTTTTTGGGGGTGGATTTGTAAGGATACAGAAGAGCCTTCGGAAAGCAGACCCTGTGATACAGGATGAATGGCACAGAGCAAAACATGATCCTCACAGTCTAACTCATGTAGACGCACCACAGTGAGCAGGACCGTGCATAGGTAAGTTGCAGGGGTGTAACAGCACACGGGAGGTCAAAATGAGAGTTTTCAGTATTTTATATCACCGGTTTGAGTCATTGTGCCTGTACATTCTCCTTATAATTAGGCTACAGCACACCTACACAATACACTTGTTTAGGCATTTTGCCTTACTTGTTTCAAAACTAAAGTCCTTGTCCCGAATATGTTCTGAGCTATAATCAATGCCTAGCTAGTAAGATCTGGTATAGCATGTCCCCTCCGAGATTGAGAACATCATGTCATGAAAGCACAGTTACATGTCGTAGTCTAAGCTGTTGCTAGGTATCAACAATTACTCAGCTGTTTCAGTTTTTTAAGGTTTGTTGTTTGTGAATGTGTGTCTGTCCTTTAAAGGTGTAACCAGTGATATGGAATACGATGAGAGACTCGCTCGCTTCCGCCAGGGTCATGTCAACCCCTTTGATAGGGACGAAAATGATGGCACTACAGACAAGAAGGAAAACACACCGAAACAAGGTGAGTGCCTGGGGGAATAGGGAAGCAAGACATTAAATGTACAGGAGGCGATCTTGCAGGCTGTTGGCTAGGAGCTATACTATACACTGTATACAAAGTATATAGAGTGTGGAATGGCGTTTATTTATTTATATATTTTTTCTCAGTTAATGTCAACTAATATTATCTTGGAAATATCAACCTTCTAAATCAACTTTGAAATACAGAAAAAGACTGAACAAAACAGCTTAACATCCTGAAAACATTAAATATATATAATCTGTTCATTTTGTATGCGAGTCCAAAACTTTAAACTATTGTATATTTTCAGTTAAACAAATATCTAAGCACATACTTTCACTCGTGAACTGATTTTGCGCTTGTCATGTTTTGCTAGTCAAATCATGTGTCAAACCTCTAAACACATGACTAAACAGGAGACCGCCTCTGTGGTCTACTATACAAGTTAGTGATTGTTATTTGGCTCAGCAGAAAACAACCAGGGTGGAATCTAGGGAACATTTAGTCCTTCTGTCAGTTAAACCTGTTTCTATCAAGTCCTTTAGTGAAATTATATCCGAGCCAGACAGTGTTGTGCAATTTGGTTGCTTATGAGGAGACAACGCTTAACACTTTGTAAGTAGGATGCGAGAGAGAGACAGAGAGAGAGAGAGAGAGAAGAAGTGAAATAGGAACACAGTTATTGAAACAGGAACAGTGGTACTTCCTGTATAGCCATGCTCTGCTTTCTGACTGGTTAGATGCGTTTGTTGAGTGTCACATAAAGAACTGAGGGCAAACCACACTTTACTAAATTAACTGGAACGCCTAGTTCGTTACATCTCTAGTGCAAAGAGACGCTGGAAATCTGAAACCATGCTCTGCTGTGAGGTCTATGCAGGTATGAAATTAACCTATCAGTAGGTTAAAATTTTACTTTTATGATGTGTAGCTGTGTTTATTTTTTAAGACAAATACAGATATATTGAGATCACAAGTAAAGTTTCTCATGACCATGTGGCCTTTAAATAAATTGTGGCATCAGTATATTAATAAGCGGCCATAGCTTATTAAAATATTTCCATCATGTAATTTTAGTAACTACATATGTTGCCATATTTCTGCAGTCACTAAGCTTGTATTTCTAGTCCATTTTATTGCATTTTTCAAAGTGTGTTTCTCTGATGGTACATTATTACAGGATAAAGCCTGTTTTTGATGCTGAACTGATGATATAAGCATGTGTACTAGATTTTAAGAAACACTGTCTCTAACCACCTAATAATGTGGTTTTATTCTGACTTCTACTTTGCTTATAAATCCAGCTTGAACTGAAGGTCTTCAAGTTTATTACACATTTACTATGGCTTTATTTGCATTTGCATTTGTCACTCGTTGCTGCATGTCATTTTATGGTCTAACTAAGTTTAGGATTCAACCAGAAATGATCTTATCACTGTCTTTGAGTTTTCACAAGGGCTGTTAACCCCTTGAAAACCTGCTTACTAGAGTTAATCATTATGTGCAGTAATGTTGCTGTTATAGCACATTTTCAGCTGTGCTCTAGGCAAGTGGCTCTGCGCTTTCACTAAGTGGGTGCTGCTGCCGTAGGCATGGATAGCTTCATCTAAAGAACAAGGAGGGGATTAGCCTGTGTGTGTGTAATTTAAGGGTGGGCTAAAGTGCTGAATCACTGTGCCGTCTCCACAGAGGTAAGGCCGGAGCTGTTCTCTACTGAGACCAAAAGCCAAAGCTCCGATCGTGCCATGGATCTGGGGCTGGCTGAGGACCACTTCTCTCGACCTGTGGTACGTACTGTGCTGCTTTCTGTGTGTTGCCAATGCAGAATAATAGACTTTCATGCTGATGCACAGTGATCTGCTGGGGATATGAAATCCACATCACAAAGCACAATTTGCTTGTTCTGTTTTTTTTTAGAGGGGAGATCCTCTTGTGTTTTTGAATGCAAGCATGTGTGCATGTGATTTAAAGGCTAACTGTCACGCATCAGCTAATAATAGCCCTAGAATACCTATTGAAGTAGTCAGCACTTCACATAAGCAAAGTGCAAGATGCCTGTATATGCCTGTGCATATATGCATGTTCTTTATTGACCCCTAGAGATGATACATCTGTTCTAAATGCAAACTGCAAGGCAATGTTTGTGCTCCTTATGTCTAACAATTTAACAACACCTACCAAACAGAAAACAGACGTGTATTTATTACATATCGGCATGTTCTGGTATGGTTTAGTTTCTTATTGAAGTTTCTTGTATTGATGCATAATTCTCAAAATTAAGCGTGTTTGTGTGTGTGCGTATTTAGGGTTCTTTTGTGGCCTCGGACATAGAGCAGCTGAAGCAGGCTATAGAGGAATGTAAGAGGCTGATCTTAGAGCTACCAGAGCACTCAGAGAGACAGAAGGACACTGTGGTCAAACTCATTCACCTGCGCCTCAAACTACAGGAACTTAAGGTAAGACAGATGTCTCTATCTCTTAGTAATTCTGGGCAGGAGTAGTAGTCTGTTGTTTGCTTTGAGGCCAATAATTTGAGGTAAGAGGGAAGATCCTGTTTGTATACCAGCCTACGTATGCAGTGGTTTTCGTGGTGCGATTTCCTTTTTGAAACTGTTTCACCAGCCTGACAGAAAAAACTAAACACATGGAACTTTGAAAACAATAGGCTCCCTATCCTATGCTCATGTGATGGGTCGGCCTTTTTTCAGATGCTTTTTGAGAGTTTGATTTACACGACATGTGCAGGAAGTTGTGGAGGTGGAGTTACCCACATTCTATAATATTTTATATGCTATTCATTTCACTAAATCAGCTAACTACTTTCAGGTTAGATGCAGTCATGTGTTGTTTCATTGGTACAACAGTTTAAAGATGGCAGTTTAATGGCATTGGTCATTTGTATTATCTTAGCATGCCTGAGATAAAAATAGAAATGTTTGAAAAACACTCCATCATTTCTAATGAAATTCAAATAAGAGGAATGATATCATGTAATAAAAAAAGATTTCAGACACACTAAAAGAAGCGATAAAATTAATAAAATGCTTCCCAGAATACTTAAAAAGACTCAGAACTCTGATTTTCTAACTTTACAAGGGAGGATTAGGAGGTGGATTGAGCCATTTAAATGAGATTTCTTATTGCATATGGAAAATAATTTTCAGTGAAACTGAACCAAATTTTTGTGAGGTCAGAGAATTACATGCTCAGTCTTGTAGCTCAGCTTGTGTGGTGCATGTTATCTTATAGGATCCAGAAGAGGACGAGCCCAACCTGCGAATCTTACTGGAGCATCGCTTCTCTAAGGAGAAGAGCAAGAGTGTCAAACAGACATGCGACAAGTGCAGCACCATCATCTGGGGCCTCATTCAAACATGGTATACCTGCACAGGTCAGACTGCTCAATGATCCATTTCTGTTACCTTCCACATGCTGCTGAAGGTAGATTAGATGGAAATAAGCTGTTACAATATTTCTTCGCTCTCATTTTCAGATTTTAGTAAGTTCTCTTATGTATCTCACCCTGTGTTTATACTAATTAAGGCTGGGCAGTATGTTATTTTATCATTACTGCTTTTCTGAGCATATTGTGAATATCATCCGTACTTCAAAAATGATGAACAACTGCATGTTCTATTACTAACAGAGCGTATTCAGGCCTGTATAATTGGATTTTCGTGGTACAGTGTGTGAAATTCTTAAATAGAATTGTTATATTTATAGGCTTTAGAGGTTTTATAGCCATTTCTATGTTTCAGCTTATCAAAGAACATATCATGTATTGTGAGAATATCTTTAAATATTGTGATATAATTATGCATTATTGCCAACCCCTGATGTTAATATACATTAAAAACTGTGTATCATGAGAAGTGGACACTGAATACAGAGTGCCTTTTCTTAAGTTAAGTTGAAAACTCCTTTTCCCTGAAATGTTACACATGGGGCCTAAAGAAGAGTTACAAACCAATTACCATATACCGTGTGAAGAGAACTGTAACATCCTTATTGCTTATTCTCGGTCTCACAGCAGTCTCTTTGTTAGGATTCCATGCTCATATTTACAGTTGGTGATGTTTTCCTTCCAGAAGATTATGTGAAGTCATGTTTTGATATCAATGAATCAAACATCATGTATCTGATTATCCATCCTGTAAACATCTCTTTGCTCTATATTTCTCTCAGGGTGTTACTACCGCTGCCATAGTAAGTGTATGAACCTCATCACTAAGCCGTGTGTGAAGTCTAAGGTGAGCCACCAGTCAGAGTATGAACTGAACATCTGTCCAGAGATTGGCTTGGACAAACAAGACTACAGATGTGCTGAATGCAGAGCCCCAATTTCACTCAGTAAGTGTTTGTCAGAGCTTCTTTTAGTGATAAGGCTGTTTTCAATGGTTTTATTCAGGGGTGGTTCATTACTGCACATAACCACATTAATTTATATTGAGAATAATAGTGAAATTAAATGAATGTCTTTAGTTTTTAGATAACTCATGCATTTGTAGCAGTGCTGAAGGCTGATGTTTGTGGTGTGATGTTGTATTTTGACCTGTAGGAGGCGTGCCAAGCGAGGCGAGGCAGTGTGACTACACTGGCCAATATTACTGCAGCAGCTGCCACTGGAATGATACTGCTGTCATCCCTGCTCGTGTCATCCACAACTGGGAATTTGAGCCCAAAAAGGTAAGTTTTACAGTTGTTTAACATTAAAGGTGAATTTTCAATTGTTTGGTTGTTGTGATGTAAGCAAGTGATTTACATTGGTTTGAGATGAAATGAGAAACTGTAGAGAAACTTTTTTCTCTTAACAGTGAATTCTTAACAGTGGTGGTAAAAGGAACCAGGGCTTGGAATGTATATAAAAAAAAGTATAGCCATTTAATTTGCTATCCAAAACCACCACTGAACCTACATGTGTTTTCTTAACTGTTATATGTAATGTGAGTAAAAGAAAGGCTTTCTAGCAGATGGGTCAAATGTATGTTTTTGGTACATCTTAAAACTTAGAACAAAATCTCTGACATCAGGAAGTTATTACTGACCATTATATGTATATGAAGGACCTGGGAGAGGCATTTTAGTATTGGTATATATGGTTCACATTACAAACACTGAACAATTCTGTATGTTTCTCTAGAATTAAGCGTCTCAGATGAAACCACTTCTAATGGCTTTTACATCTTAACCTTTTAATTATGCAGAAACATTGAACAATTGGAATAATTTCCCTTTACATATCTGCAGGAGCTGTGGAGATCCATTGCAAAAAAATATTGAATTGTTCGAAACTAAACTTGATAATTTGTTATATGTATGAGACTGTGGTTAACTAGTTCTCAACTCTCTGTTATTGAATGTACTGGAGGAAATGCAATCTGGCCACACACTCATACATGCTACAGTACACTGTAAGTGCTTGTGTGACAGCCTGATCTGTTTTGCTGTGTGCAGGTGTGCCGGTCATCCATGCGTTATCTGGCTCTTATGATCTCTCGGCCTGTGCTGAAACTGAAGGAGATAAACCCACTACTGTTTAACTTTGTGGAGGAATTGGTGGAAATCAGGGTGAGATTTGGTTGCCTTTTACTGATGCACATATTTTATTCAGACTTTGATGATGCTGGCTAAAATGGATGGCAGAAATTTGGAATTATATAATATAAATGTAAAAAAGCCACTTTTAAATAACATTATAAATGAACTTTTAAGTAGGTAAATGACATGGGATAAAACTCAGTCAAACCCTTGTTTACTTAGTGACTCTCAAACAAGCTGGACACTTTGCATTACATTTTTTAGTAAATGAATTTAACATTTTATATCATGTTACTATATTAACTGGGAAAAATGCATACAACCTTAAACCATATTCTACATGGTTCCTGTGTTTTGTATTTTTATCTTCCTGTGATCCAAATCTTTGTTTCCTGAATCACAAACAGTCATAATTAATTTGACCATTTTCCAGCCTCTCTTGATCTCTTACAACCTCAATCTGACCTCTATTCTGATTGCATGCTGGTTACTGTGCCTCATTCAAAAACCAGACCAGGCATTTCAGCATGAATGAGTGGGGCTACACTGGTTTTGGTTAAGTAAGCAATTATTTATAAATGATTTGATTTTCAATTAATAATATTAAGCAGTGGATTCAAAACAGCCTGTTTTTGCTACTCAGTTTCTGTATATGTACTGTATGGTCTGGAGTATGAACAGTATGTTCTGAAACTGTAATAACGTTCACATACTAAATCAAACATGAGCAAAAAATAGAGTTTTATCTGCCAAACAATATATTAGTTGGACATGAGTTGTGGACAAAGGATATGTTCTCTTTGATCTATAGAATGTATGGCCTTAAAATCCTATTTCTGAGACTAGAAAGAAAAAAACTAATCGTACCCAAACGATGATTGTACCCAAATGTGATTACTGCTTTCCTTTTTGATTATAGAAGCTACGTCAGGACATATTGCTAATGAAGCCCTACTTTATCACTTGTAAAGAGGCTATGGAGGCCAGACTGCTGCTACAGGTGTGTACTCCTGAGAAAAGAAAAAGTGTAATTGACTGTTGTGGTTCCTAAATGTGCGTGTGTGTGTGTGTGTGTGTGTGTGTGTGTGTGTGTGTGTGTGTGTGTGAGGATTGGTGAGGGAAGAAGACACAATATTGTCAATATCATATTGGATTTACTGAATGGAAATTACACATACAGCAGCAACGCCATCTTCTGGTGCAGTGAAGAACTAAATTGTGACACAGTGACTGCTGTTATAATTCACTCTTTTTCCCATGGGTCATGTGGACATATAATCCGTGACCTTTGAGTTTGTGTAGAAATGTTAACACTGTTAGGTAAGCAGGTTTCTAGTGGAGGGTCATACAGAGCAGGAGGTGTTACAGCATACACAGTAATTAAATAAGAGCAAATAAGAATTTACTTAATCTTCCGTACGGTTTTAACAATAAGCCATCTTAGTGACTGCTGTCTGTGGCTCAGTTTGAAGAAAGCTGCACACTAAAGACCAAACTTTGTGTAGTTGTCAAACACAAATCTGAGCGAATCAGTCCATGCTTAATCGTGTTTTGTTGCTGTCAGAAAAAAAACTTCTATCTCCAAAATGGTAACTTTACAAGAGAAGCATAAAAAAGAGAGGTTATTTTATTTTATTTGTTTTAATTAATGTTTTTTATTCATCATGAAATTCAAAACATCATGAAAAATTCATCATGAAATTTCAGCTTTCTTTCAAATTATGAAAAAAAAAAAAACAGGATATTTTCACCAGCTGTGATCCTCACTCAAAACTGATGTTAAGCATACATGCTAAAAGAGTTAATACATGGTGTATATGACAGTTAAGCACTGAACTATGGAGAAAAGGAAAAGCAGTTGTTTCTTAGTGAAGCATGATTGTCAAAGGCACTAAAAACAATAAGACTCCAGCTAAAGAAATGAAGGTTTTTTTTTATTTTTTTAAACCAGCGAACGGACTGTTTAACCACAACATATCACATTCCTGCACATCTCAAACACCGTAAGCATGCCATTGACCTAACCTGTGTGTATTCATAAACTTCTGACTTAGCTTCAAGATCGCCAGCACTTTGTGGAGAATGATGACATGTACAGCTTACAGGACCTGATTGATATCTCCAGCGGCCGTCTCAGCTGCTCTCTCGCTGAGATTCATACCACCTTCGCCAAACACATCAAACTGGACTGTGAGGTGGGTAAACTGGATGTGTGACAGCGGTGTACTGAGTATAGCTCTTTATTTGAAAGCAAAGGTGCTTGTTTTTTCACATTTATTATTCTAGTACTTTTTTATATTTATAAATGTTAATACTGCATGTATTCTATAAGCATATTAATTACTTTTCCATAAGAAGCATTTTTAAATCATCCCCATCAGGCCTACATGAATTTTTGCGCATGTCAGCATGCCCTTGACTGCAAAGTGTAGCTCAGTACATTCTCTACTTTGTAAAATTGATCATTGCCCATATGAACTTACTTGATGAACTAGCCATAGTAACTGAATAAATAATTGCTCCCATGAGCATAATATAATTTCCCCAGCTTGTTATGATTGTTTTTAGTGACTTCATATACATGTCTGTCTCTCTAATCTTTTATTTGCAGAGATGCCAAGCCAAAGGTTTTGTGTGTGAGCTTTGTAAAGAGGGCGACATTCTTTTCCCGTTCGACAGCCACACCTCTGTGTGTCATGACTGCTCGGCTGTTTTCCACAGGTCAGGCTTTAATTGTGTCAGATGACTGCCAGGCCTTTTCTGGTCTTGTTGAAACACTGCCTTCAAAATTGCTTTAGCCCCAGAAACTTCACCAAGGTGATACAAAGCGACAAGAATTTAGAATGTGGGTTTGAGGTTTTTAGGTATAAGATACTTTAATGCCACACTAGCATATGCAGTGCTCAAAGCAGTCTTGGGATATATCAGTAATACTTCGTTATATTTATAATGATTTAATTTGTTAAAGTATTATGGAATTTGTAATTGTAATATCTATATTATAATCTTATCAGTTATTACTTGGGGTTTAACTGAAATTTGCCAATATAAGCTTTTATCTAACCCACTTTCTTTATTAGCATTGGGGCATGGATGCAAATGCACATGTCATGTTCAAACTAGAGATTTCCAATGCCAGTCCTGGAAAACCACCATATGACATCACAGACTTGATTTAATCAGCATTCTGATTTTTTCCTGATATTGCATACCTGAAATTGAGTTAAATAAATAATACTAAAGAAATTGCCTTCTAAGTGAAATGTATAATTGCAGGTAAAATTAGAATTTCACAATAAACTATAAAAATTTACTGAAGTTGCAAACAGACAGGAAGGAATGTGGCAAAAGTCCTACAAGACTGGATAAAAAAAAATCAGATCAAACCTCTTGTTCTTTATTCCTAAAAGACCTGATGATACAAAAAGGGACCCAAATTAAATACTAAACATTAACATTTATAAAGGCAAATCACAGTAATGTTTGTTCGTATTGGGGTGTGTGTGTGTGTGTGTGTGTGTGTGTGTGTGTGTGTATATATATATATATATATATATATATATATATATATATATATATATATATATATATATATATATATATATATATATAATTTCTTATGTTCATTTTTGTCCATTATGAATCACTAAACTAAGCTCTTTTCAGTTATCAGTTCTTTGCTTTAATCAACAGTTGGTGGTTTGCAATGATCTCATTTGCTAGTTACTGGAGATAGTTACATGCTAGTTACATGGACTCCTCCATGTCTGTATTTTTAAGCCAACCTTACTCAGATAGCACTTAAATTTGATAGTGTTTCAATACCATTGATATTGCAGCCATGTTGTTTAGCATTAGCCTGCCAAAAATTGGATCTACAAATTAAACGTCCTTATGGCTTAAACACTACATTGTAATAACATGGCTTTTTATTTGTCCCGCACTTTTCCCAGTCTTCATTAACTACCCCTTATTAGTTTAAGCATATTGTGTGAAAGGCCTTGTAGGCTTAGCAGACAAACGTATGTATGTACTACCACATGTATGTGTCTGTATACAGCTACAGGTCACATTCCTCATGAAATCATCCGTTTACAGTTTACAGTAAACTCTGAAATAATGAATGTGCCACTTGTGATGCAGCAGAACCACAACAACATACTAACTCTGCTTTTGTAACACCTCTCAGGGACTGTTACTATGACAACTCTACAACCTGTCCACGCTGTGCCAGAATGACAGAACGAAAGCAAGAGGAGCCGGTGGAGCTGTAGCGCAGGAGTCTGGCAGTGGTGCAGCTTGTCACTGTGATAGCACTAGAAGTGCTAAAACTGACCCTGTGAGCATGCTTACATTACCGGACTAGAGCATGTCTGGCTCTTCTGTATATTTGGCTTCTCTTCATCTGTTCGTCTTTATTATCCTCTAGTGCTTTAGTGCCATGCTTGCATCTTTGATAACTTGCCACACTACAACATAGCAGAATTTGTATCCCTCTTTCAGTTTGTTCCTCAGTGGTCAGGACCCGAACAGGACCACCTCAGAGCAGGTAGTATTTGGATGGTTGATCATTCTCAGCACTACAGTGACAATGACATGGTGATGGTGTGCTAGTATGTGTTGCACTGGTATGGATCAGACACAACAGTGCCACTGGAGCTTTTTAATATTTCTATTCACTCACTGTCCACTCCGTTTGACACGCCTATCTTGTGATCCACCTTGTAGATAGAAACAATGTGACAGTAGCTCATCCATTGCTTTCTGCCTCTCTACTTTTCTTGACTGTTTTATAGTTTCTCGGCTTTGTCTTCAGTGGTCACTGGACACACTGGTGACAGTTTACAGTCCAGCAGTGACCGTGAACTCCAGCAGCACTGCTGTCTCTGTTTTGGCACAATGCACAGTGTCAGAGTGCTTAAAATGATCCACTGCCCACATAATATCTGCTCTGTGGTGGTCCTGTGGGGGTCCTAACCATTAAAGAACAGAGCTGAAAGGCTAACAGAGCATGCAGAGAAACAGATGGACTACAGTCTGTAGTTGTAGAACATTAAAGTGCTTCTGTATAAAAGTATAAATTCAAGAAGGTATACTTAATAAAGTGTCCAGCAAGTGTAACGATAGAAGAAAAAGGCCTGAATATGAGCTGTGGCATGTCAACATGCCAAGAACCTGTAGTCTTTGGTTACACACACAAATGTATGCAAGTTATCATACTATCTATAAACACTGTAGGTGTTGTGAACAGTTCAACACCATGTGTGTTGTAAAGGTTTGTTAGTTCATCATATAACTCCTACTCATAACCTAACCAAATGAATGGATCTAATGTATGGTTAAAAGCCATTTATGGTAGTGTATCAGTAATATATTTCTCTGTGTGTTTCTCTAGAGACCTGGCAGGGTTTGAAACCTGTAACAAAATAACACAAGCACAAGATCAACACTAAAAGATTTCCCCCATATTGTCAGACATTATTAAGATCATGTTGTCATATGACTGACAGATATTGCTAAAACTGCTAAAAGTCATGTGGCCATCTTTTTCAAATTCAAATCTATTTTGAATCTTTACTGCTATGCCAATTCATGTGCAAGGAGGACTAACTGTAAGATAGTGTAGGCTATATGACAATGACGTTCAGCAGTAAAAGTGAGTTCTTCGTATTATTCTGTACAATTTTATTTTGAGGCTGGAGTTTCCTCAGAATGCACATTGTTAATGCACTCTATGATTATTTGTTTTAAAATAATGTGGAATATGCTGTGTTATGTTTCAGCATGTAATTTAATTGCTTATTTTCCTGTGACAACTGTACCATGGACCTTGTGATGCCAAGTGTTTGTGGAGTTTAATTTACATCAGTAAAATGTAATGCTGATTACATCATGATGTCCAGCAAGTAAAATAATAACAAACCAACAACAATAAACATGTCGTGGCTATTTTTAAATCACCTAAACTGAACTTGTATTTTATCATGCAATGTTACCTCTAGTAAGAGAAGTAAATTGTCCCACTGCTAAGGACATTGTCTTGAGAATTTTGACTGCCAAACACTTTAAACATCTACACATTAAAATATACCCCTACCCTTGTACACTTTTCATTTATCACTTTTTAAGATCATTTTGGTTCCATAGTAATAAAATACAATACAGTACTAAAGTAAAATCAGTGGCCCACAGTCTTTTGCAAAATTATGAATATCCCTGGGCAAATCACATTTTGTTGATTTTGAAGTAATAGCAAGTTAACACATCCCCAACAGGGAACTTTTAACTAATGAAAGGACTGGGATGTAAAGTAATTCGGAGTGGTCTGATGTAAAATAGTTCTGCCTAACGAAGCCTTTTAAAGTGAACTGTGGTGGTGATGGGATCCAAACTTCTGAAGAGGTAAATGTGACTAAAAGCTCTCTCACAGAAAATTATCACTCAAAATGGTTATTAAAATGCTGCCTGAAAACAGTAAGTTTGTGAAGTTTTGGTTATTATAATTATTATTTTACATTTTCAAATGTTTTATCACCATACATATTAGATATAAAAACTTGTGTGTAGATATGTATTGGCTGACTGGTGGTTTTAAATAATTAATGAAATATCTTAGTGCACCCTGTGGTTCCCAAAAAATCTTGAGTACCTTTTTCTGCAATAAACCATTTTATATCAAACCAATTGGAAAGGCTTTGTTAACATTGCAAATGACTTATTCAAAAAAATAAATTAAAAATAAAATAATATATATATATATATATATATATATATATATATATATATATATATATATATATATATACTGATTTCTAATTGATCACATTTTTCATACTGGAAATAAACATGAAGCATAGAACATACATTTAGGCTATTTTATATTTTTCTCTTCTAAATTCAGCCAATAAACAAACTGCTTTAAAATGTGTGTAGTACTCAAACATGATTACCAACGATAGCTGTAATAACTGTACTTTGCTTTACTTTCTTTTTTCTATATTTATGAGCCTCAGAAATTAGATCAAAAACCTGAACAGTGCGGCTGTGCAGAGTAGCGGGCTTAATGGGCTTAAATTAAGAAAGCTTTTTTTCCCACACTTCAGTGAGTGAGTGTTTAGCAAACTGGACTGAGGTGGGAAAAATATTGGCTTGGAGAAATGAGGTGAAAGGTTAGATATATCTGAGAAACAATTCTGACAACGCGTAAGAATACGTAACATTGCGGGTCGAGCGGTTAAGTAAGCTATTTATTCTGCATTTAAGTTTCACAAGCCGTGTGAAATATTCGGAACATGCTAAATATATTTTTGCAACATGTTAAATAATAGCCTGCTCTGGTTTGCGTAATAACGTCAGAAGCTGGCAGCCAATCACGGCTAAGCACCAGGCGGGGCCTTAGAAAGGCTTTGTGCCGATGTTTGACTGCCTGCTTAAAAAAAGATAAGCCTCTGGGATAATAGACCGTAAATTGCCCTAATATTGAACTCACTGCGGGGGGATTGCAATATTGTGCAATACCGTGTAATGGTAAGGAAGTAAATAAAAAGGATCTGAGTTGTGTAGCCCGTGTGGTTATTCGGGTCGAGCAGGCAGCACCAGGGCGCCCTACAGTATTTGTTTACTAACGTTGTGGATGCAGCCGTTTGGAGAGGGGCTTTAATTATTTTCTTCTTTATTTGAGTTTCCCTCGTACTTACGAGGAAACTTTACTGCAGCTGGACCATGGCTGGACTGCTGCGGTTCCCCTCTGCAGGCTGTGTGAAGTTTTGGACAGACTGCTGGTGGAGAGGAGGGAATTGTGTTTTCAGCACTAGCGCAGCTGTTCGGGTAAGACTTCCCTTTAGTTCTGGAAGTGGCCCATTTTCCATGTTAAGTTTATCTTCTTACCTTCCTAACTGCCCTGATTTTGAGGGCCATATTAAACATTTTCCCTGCGAATGACATCTGTAGTAATCAAAGCATTCAAAGTCAAATATTTATAGTTCTGATAATTGTTTTTGTGAAATGTTTGCATTGTCTGTGTCATTGTTTGCCAGGTGTGTACGTACCTGTGAGCAGCCACAGGGATGCATATGATATGCAGCCCATAGCATTTCCCAATAACGCTTTGTTTTGTGTGATTTAATCTATGTAACCACAGTTATGGATATGTGTATATATAACTTGTATTTTTTTAATTGTTGTTAAATGTTGAATATGATAAACCACACATTTAGTCACATAAACTATGTATTAAATTGAACCCTTAATAGTTATTCAACCTTGTAGTTAGAAGTAAGAAAACTGTTTATATATTTAATTATTTATGTAATCTTACACACACACACACACATATAAACAAATCATAATACTTCCACCACTGTATATGTGGTATTTCTAAGTGCTCTTGGAATGCTGGTTTGGCCAAGTATAACAGGTTTCATTTAAGATCCATTTATGCTTTATCTGTCTAGATAACAATGTCACAGGATTCTGGCTCTTCCAGGTGGTCTTTAGGAACTGTTCTTGCTGTACTGTTGTTCCTGGAAATTATGGGCTTTGTCCTTGTCATTTTTTATTAGCTTATTGGGTTACTTTTATGAGAGAAATTCATATCTTAGGTCGTATTAAAACTGATAAAGGGTTCGTCAACATTCAGGCAGCACTGTACAAGCATATTTGAACATGAGACACAAAGGTGTGGGAATCACCGAAAAATCATATGAACATCATATTTGTACTGCTTCGCATCTCAGAGATGCCGTTCAACAGTTTAATCAATAAATGTGAACATGAATGTTTTTACCTACATGTCTTTCCAGAATGTCCCCATGCATCAAATGAAATTAAGGTTGTGGTCAAATGGAACATTGCTGTCACATTTACGTGCCTTCTCAAGCAAACCACCTAAAGGTATTTTTCCCAGCACACACATTGTCTTTTATAAACCACTTGGAATAAACAGTAGGAACTGTGGAAGCACTGTAAATGTGTTTAATTTGTTGGTTTGGGTTCACCAGAAGAAATTAGTTGTAGTTCTTTTTTAGGTCTTGTTTTCAGAATGTTTTTTGCTTTGCGTTTACTCAGGATTTGAGAAGTTTTTTCCAAAGAGTGAAGGTGCTCCCGGTGTTAATAGGTCAGCTGCTGAACCCAGAGGTAAGACTCTTTGTCTGTGAATGTAAGACTTTAAAGTTTTGCAACATGTACTACTGTCAGTTTCCTGTATCAGTTCAATATTGAAACTTTTATGTCCTTATCTGAAATTTTGGATGCTTTCTTCAGTAAAATCAAATCAATCACAGCCCCAAAGAACCAGAGGTGGAGCGAGTGGAGGAGGAAGAGGTGGAGGTGGCAAAAAGGAAGATGACAACCGCTGGTCCCGCATCCTCAAAGTAAGTTTTTCTTTTTTTAATCTTAGCATAGTTTGTTGAATTTCCCATACGAAGTAAATACAAAGGAATGCAAATTAGGGATGCACTGGTGTAAAAATTGTGGGCTGGTTCAACATCTAATTATTTTTAAGCATGATTACCAATGCTATAAAGTAGACATTTCATCAAGCATAGAAAAGACTAGTTCTACCTGGATTGTTTTAGAGAGCTTATTTGTATGGGGTTAAGTTAAAGGTAAGGTAAAATACATAAAATGCAGCCGTTTTACCAAAATAACCCAGCGTCTCTTAACTATGCAGCTGTTCTAGAGCGTAATAATACAGAGTTAGAAATGTTAGCCAAATGTAAACTTTAGAGGGGGTGTCTTGTTTAACTAAATAGTTGAACATTTTTAGTGATGAAATTGGCAGGCATTGTTGTCAAGCTCCTGCTGCACTTGTTACTGCTAACAGCTTTTTAGTGCATAACCCCCTGCCTTCTTATTATGTAATAGGGAGAATTCCCATGGGATGAAAAAGACTTCCGGAATGTCGTCATTGCAGGAGCAGGAATGCTGTCTGTGTTCCTGTATTTGCACTTTAGAGACACAGGAAGAGAGATATCTTGGAGGGATTTTGTTAATTACTATCTCGCTAAAGGACTGGTAAGAGACAATTCACTAAAGCTTTGAACCTTGACATTCAGATTTACAAAAGTGAGTATTGTCGGTTCTGCAGGACACAGGTCATTTCTGCAGCTAACGCTTAATTTCATCCATGCTACAAACCCAATTTCAAAATAAACAGTGGGACAGTATGCAAAAAGCAAATAAAAACAGAGAGTAGTGATTTATAAATCTGCTTTGACGTATACTTAAATCAAATCAGTACAGAGACAAAACATTTAACATTTTATCTTATCTACTTTATTTTTGTAAATATAAGCTTTTTTTAAAAAATTGATGCCTGAAACACTTTCCAAAAAGTATTACAGTTATTGAAGGGTTTGGATTATTGCGCATCTAATTGCTTATAAGTTGTTGCACATCTGTAAAAGTACCATTAACACAGAAGGGAATACACATATTTGGTAGCAACATGTGCCGCCTTTTAGATTACCTTTTTTTCAGGGACACTGATGCGTGTTCCAACACAGCACTGCCAAGAAACATATCAAGTATTGTAACAGCAGGACTGTATAATCAAGGCATTGGATGTTAGACTGTCCTGCCTGTCTCCTACAGTGTACAGTATGATAAACCACAAAAAATCAGCTTTCAAAACAGGATTAGTTTGTGTCTTTAATCTCCAAATGATTATTAAGTGCTCTTAAATGGAAGCATAATGTAGCATGATGGTAGGAAAGCTCCTGGGTTCCAACTTTTTTGTTATCGTTTTTGAGTTGAGATTGTCTAATTAAATCAAATTTATTTTTGTGGTATTTTATTGCTGTATGAATAATAACCTTTCTGTAAACCTTTCTGCAGGTTGAACGCCTTGAAGTGGTAAACAAACAATACGTAAGAGTGCTTCCTGCTCCAGGTGTAAACACATCAGAAGTGGTGAATAATCTTTGGAATTTATTTTTAGGTTTTTTACAGTCATGACAAGCAGATAAATTTTATCATATATTTCTAATAACTGTGATCAAATCTTAAATGGCACAGTCTTCTAATTTCTAATGCAGCCATGTACATGTAATATTTTATGTATTTATTTATTTATTTTAATAATCGGTTTCAGACTGCAACACTGTTCAGAATGCACATTTTTATTTCAGCCTTTGTTGTACCTTTCTTTTCAGAATTATGTTTGGTTTAACATTGGCACAGTTGATACATTTGAAAGGAATTTGGAGCAAGCTGAACGCGAGCTTGGTTTGGAGGATCCACAAAAACTTCCTGTGGTGTACAGCACTGAGAGCGATGGGTGAGGACATCAGGGTTGATAGCTGTTTTCTACTGCTTATTAGGGATATACGGATATGGATATAGGAACTGTGGACTGATGTCAGTATTTGAGTTTTCCTGTATTTATTTGCCAGTGCTGAAACAGATGCTGATACATAAACATATAAAATATGTACCACTTGGATTAGTTTTAGAGAGGGCTATAAATGTATTACTGTATTATTACTCATGTAAAATGACAAAAAATGCAGTTTAGTAGCATCACCTAAACAATCTTCCCTAAATTAAATGTTTTATTAAACATCAGTGAAGTCTAAAGATTTTAAATAATAAACATCTAAAATCATTATGATTCTAATATCACTGTGCATTCCTGCTGCTTTTGTTATGGTTAGTACATGTGATGTTAAACAATATGACTGGTAATTGTATAGCGCTTGATTCATTACACAGTGGAGGACAGTGCTTATTTTAAGAAGCAATGAGAGATCTAGAAAGTGGTATTGTAAATCTATCTCTAAATGATAGCTTTTAACTCAAAGGTGAGGAGTTTGCTTGGCTTGACTTTTGGTTTTGGTTGCGGTCATCACAGCCAAAAAAATCTTAAGTGAGAATCTACTTGATAGACTTGCTAGTACAGATTGCTTATTACATTTTCAGAAATGAATAAATGAGTAAAGCATTATTTGCTAACACTTTACCTCAACATCACTTCAACAGGTCATTCCTAATGAACATGCTCCCAACCGTTCTGCTAGTTGGCTTTCTGCTCTTCACCCTGAGACGAGGACCCACAAAAGGAGGGAATGGGAGTATGAAAGCAAACAATCCCTTAAGTATGACTGAGTCCACAGCTAAGATGTTCAAAGACAATATCAGTGTCAGATTCAGGGATGTTGCTGGATGCGAGGAGGCCAAAGTGGAGATATTGGAGTTTGTTAACTTCTTGAAGAGCCCAAAACAGTACCAGGACCTTGGAGCCAAAATTCCAAAGGTAATGTGTGCTAATAGATATTTTGTAGTGTATTGGATGCTTTCTCAAAGCCAGTTACACAAGTGAATTGATTCATGGAACCTAATTTGTGTCATGAAGTGCCTAAAAGCCAGTGCGTGAGTCAAACATATATGGGCCAAATCCGTCAGGACTTTTCAGCACTGCTTCCTTTTTGTGATTGTTTTGTTCTGTGATTTTCTTTTAGGGTGCAGTCTTGTCAGGCCCTCCTGGTACTGGAAAGACTCTGCTGGCAAAAGCTACAGCTGGAGAGGCTGGAGTTCCATTCATTACAGTTAATGGCTCTGAGTTTCTGGAGATGTTTGTTGGTGTAGGAGCAGCCCGGGTGAGAACTCCACTTGAAGCACAAGAAATTACACCAGACCGCTGCGCAGCTTAGTTGTTCTCTCATATAAATACTTTGCTTGGAAGTTTTACTGAGTAACTTTGAAAGGCTGTAAGTAATTCAGTCACTTTCTTTGGCCTCTGTTTTAGTTTTGCCTGTCTGTTAAATGTTGCAGGTGAGGGACATGTTTGCCATGGCTAGAAAGCATGCTCCTTGTATTCTGTTCATTGATGAAATTGATGCTGTGGGAAAGAAGAGAGGCGGAGGGCACTTTGGTGGGCAGAGTGAGCAGGAGAACACACTCAACCAGCTGCTGGTGGAGATGGATGGTAAGTTTATATTGGTGTGGATTTGGTCTGTAACTTTTGCCTCAGTGTCTGGGTCTAATGCAGAATATAGATTAGCCAGCAAATTTGTGTGCCTGGTTTTAAAACTCATCTAAAAATTCTTTTCATCATATGCAAGTTTTGAGAGTGCTTTTGTTGGGTTCCTCACCTGCAGGCTTCAACAGCACCACTAACGTAGTGGTGCTGGCAGCCACCAACCGCATGGACGTATTAGATCCAGCACTTTTGAGACCTGGAAGGTTTGACAGGCAGATTTACATAGGTATGGCTTATCTTTTACATTTTTACTGTTGTAATTATTGTTCCAAGTTTGATTCCGAAGGCAGGATTAACCTTTAGCCATCCAGAATTCCTGTTTAGCCCATTTGAGTGCACCTCTGTACCCTCGCAGTCGAGAAGTAGTTCAGTGCAGCTGTGTTATGTCAGCAGCTTTCATTGTTCGTTGGGAATGCTATGGTGGTTGAAGTGATTTATCTCTTATTGTAAAGAGCTTTGCTCCCACTTTAGTACAGCATGCACAATGGAACATTCCTGTTTGGGACATGGAAAATGGAGGGGGGTCTGTGAGAGAAAAGAGGAAGAGTTGAAGAGCTAGTAAAAATACAGTTCCTATTCTTAGAACCCTCGTGTAAACACTGGGGCTGGTGTCAGAATTTAAGCAAATGGTTCTCATCATCTGGGTGGTATAATATGCCCTCCCTTCCTTTTTCTCCCTCCACTGTCTTTCATTTTCCTCCTCCTTTACCCGTCTTTCCAAAACAGGACCTCCTGATATTAAAGGGAGGGCGTCCATCTTTAAAGTGCACTTACGGCCATTGAAGCTGGATTCCAGCCTGACCTCAGATACCTTGTCCAGAAAACTGGCAGCTCTCACACCTGGCTTCACTGGTGAGAAAAAAGCTAAGCTTTTGTTTCCTTTGTTCTTTGCCAGGCTTGTACCCGTGGGAAAATTCGCTCTTTCCCATTGTTCAAATCTACGGCCAGCACTCTGTAATATAATGTAATGAAGCTTTTATTAGCCAAACCAGGCATTGAATAATGACCAGAAGTATTGCTGGGGTTCCATAAGGAAAGGCTGAGTGAACACAGTGGCAGAAATCAAAACCTGTTTATTATTTGTATTATGATTGTATTAGAATGCATTTTTTTAGCATTTAAAAAAAAATGGTCAGATGTGGTTTTACATGGCCTTTTGCACTCTATGATTTGGCCTTACAATCAAACAAGCCGTTGTTCCCTCACATGCTGTGCTTATTAATATTCTGATGAGCTCTGGTTTGAAGGGGCTGGTTAAGAAGCTGCTTTCGAAACTCGGACAGGAACATCATAACCTTGACAAACATACAAAGTTGTTACTTACTATGAAACTTGCAGTATGTCTGCTTCATGTACTGAATGCCCATTATTAAAGATCCCTATGTAAATACACTGTTCCATTCCATGGTCCCTTTATTATAGTTATATTATTACTGAAGTTGCTTTTTCTATGAAAACATAAAATCAATTCTCTTTATTTCTAAAAATCTTTTTGATTGAAAACTTCTTCGATCCGTTTCCTTTATGCTTCATATGCAGTTGAAATACTGCTGAATCACACTGTAATTCATGCTTGCGATATTTAAGAACAATACAGACAAGTCTCGGATTCCTGTCATAAGTCTTGCCATCTCTGGTTAGTATACTGAGATGAGAAGAGCCATGTAGGCTTTGTTGATCATCAGCATTCACATAAAAAATGGGAACTGTGTAGGAGAAAAGAAAGGTATTCTTAACTTTTAGTAATTCTGACAGTACATTGGACTATTTCTATTGGCCCATTTTTCATCAAATGTTTATACAATGTCAGTGATTAGCTGCTGTTTTTAAATGGTGTTAAATAAAAACTGGGTATAAGGTTTTGATGGAATAGTGATGTAAATGTCATCCTGCAGGGGCTGATATTGCCAATGTGTGCAATGAAGCAGCGCTCATTGCAGCACGGCACCTTAGTCCAGCCATCTACTCCATGCACTTTGAACAAGCCGTTGAGAGGGTGATTGGAGGCCTGCAAAAGAAAACCCAGGTGCTGCAGCCTGCTGAGAAAACCACTGTAGCATACCATGAGGCCGGACATGCTGTGGTAGGCTGGTTTCTGGAGCATGCAGACCCACTGCTGAAGGTATGCATAGTCTAAAGCAGTTCTAGACTTGTGTATTTTCATTTGTCCACAGATCAATTACACTCATTGTAGGGAAATATTGAATTGCAGTGCTATCGGGAAGGAAGATAAAGATTACCAGGAACAATAAATGATGATAAATGTACTGATATGGGCAACATTTACTGAGCTGCACATACAGAAGTAGTTTCACTCAGTATGCTGTCGGGCCACCATGTTTCCTAATGCAACATGCCGTATGTCTCTGTATGAAGTTGTAAAGGTTCCTAATGTTGTCCTGTGATAATTCATCCCATGCCATCCTATTCTCATTCAGTTCCTGCATATTTCGCAACAGTTGTGGACACCTACCCAAAGTCGGGTCGGTTGATTTCTTCCCGATACAACTATTTGTGCAACAAATTTTTTGGTGTATTTGAGTGTATTTTAAGATACACTGTGTTCACACTGATAGCACTTTTGCTTCTAAAGCACAAATCACTATGCTCAAAGCTTAATCTCTTTTGGTAGTCACCCCGTTGCGTTGTTCCTGTTTTGCATAAAGTTGAACTTTGTACAACTTTGTAGCATTGCTGACTCCACCCTCTGTGTTCCTAACATTCCCACTGCCTCCTGTCTCCAAAAATGACCAGCTCTCATTGAAAAGGAATGAACTCTGAATTGCATATCACATGCTGCTAGTGTAAACGCTTATTTAGTGGAAGTCAACTTGTGTAAATAGGTCAAGTCTTGTTTGAAGAACATTGCAAAAAAAGGACATAAGACTTGTTAAGAATAAAAAACATGTATTTGGTTTTGAGTTATTAGATTAATCTCATTAGTTTACAGTTGAGTGTCTTTTCTTGGTGACAGGAATAAACAATATTAAAAGAAATTTGTTGACCAAGATTAAACATATGTTGTATATACAATGTGCACTCCTGGCAGTTGTGATACAGGACCAAAAGGGTGAATAAACAGTATACATATATCTGGGTGTTTTACTGGACGGATGGATTAAATGCAGAGGACAAATTCAACTGTTTGCAAATGGTGGCCTACATCCACAGTGACATTCATTCCTGCCACATTTGTATTCTGATGTGGTTGTTTTGCCTGAATTAGACGTGCATTCCTGTATGTCAAAGGTTTCTTTCATTTCATTAGCTGGTCAAATACAGTGTCTCATTGTGACCACACAGTGAGAAAGCAGCTGCTATTTGAAACAGTAATCTGTACAAAATTCTACAAATGCCGTTTGAAAGTAGCCCATGCAGTTCACGTAACCCTTTTAGCCTATTTAAAACTGGGCAAATTACACAATCTGATTTGAAAAGGCTTTCTCAGAATTTTTGCCTCAAACCGGAAAGATTTCAGTTTCTCTGTACTGGAATGTTTTTTCTTGGTGTTGTTTTTTATAGAGTGGGGATGTAATCATGTATGCATTTGTACTAAATTGTAATAGTAGTTAATTGTAGTGATTATATCAATTGTGATTGTACTAAATGGCTCTCTGTGCTGTTTATGTTCATGCAGAATCTTTTATAGTTTTGAAAATGGTTAATCCTTTTTGATCTTATTAGCAGTCAGGTAAATATTTAAATATTTAGATAGTGCGACATTTTAGCTTGGATATAAGGGGATTAATAAATATATTATATTAACCGTTTAGGACTTATAGCCTTGATTCCAGACTTTTGACACTGACACTGCAACCTCCCCCAGGATGTCCCTGATTTGACTAGATATTGTAAAGCGATTTTTTTTTTTTTGTTTTTTTCTTTACAGGAAGAATTTTGTGGTCATCCCCATGAGTTTTCTTTGGTCTTCCACATGCATTTTGGTGTTTCATATTTTTTGATGATCCATTTTTCTCTTTAAGGATTGTACCAAATCATTGTTTCAGCCACTCCTGAGGTCCCTGCTATCTCTTTGATAGGTTTTTCAAGCTAATGATGGCCCCTTCACTTGAATCAACATGGCTTCATATTGAGACTTCCCATGAACTACCATATACATGTTCAACAACTGCATACAATTCCAGACTTTTCATTTTTGTCCAGACTTTAGTTTGTCTGTGAGGGAGTTATGAGGGAACAGGCTACACCTGGCCATAAAACTGCCAATCAGTCAACTACACTAGTTACTCTTGAACCTGCAGTGGAGATTTTGTTTTTTAAAAAAAGGCTAGAATTTCTAAATGATTACTGCAATATTTTTATATGTTTGGTAACCCTCTTAAAGCACAGCTAAAAGTATATACTTTTTGTGTTTACAGAGGCAAAAATTCAGAATATCATCTCTGTCCAAATGCTTACGTGCTAGACTGCATATACTGCATTGTGTTTTCTATGTCAAGCCCAATATTCCCTTTCTTTGCTTCAGGTGTCCATTGTCCCTCGAGGTAAGGGTTTGGGCTATGCTCAGTATCTTCCTAAGGAGCAATACTTGTTCACTCGTGAGCAGCTGTTTGACCGGATGTGTATGATGCTGGGAGGACGCGTGGCAGAGCAGGTGTTTTTTGGCAGAATCACCACAGGTGCACAGGATGACCTAAGAAAAGTCACACAGTCTGCTTATGCTCAGGTAAGTGTATGTTTTGGTCTTTTAGTTTCTAAATCACTTTGAATGCAGAGGTGGATAGTTGAGATCAGATAGTACAAATTCTCCCGAAGAACCATCAACCTGGACACATCTACTGGTGATTTCAGCACACTAGAAAAGCCAGAATGCTAGAACATAATCTTGGGTAGGGTTTTTACTCTGTGGACCTGAATTAGCCAGCTCTATTTGATTTCTAGGTTTCTCACATTAAACGTCTGTTTGTCTCTTTTGCTACAGATAGTGCAGTTTGGAATGAGTGACGTGGTGGGCCAGATGGCATTTGATCTCCCTCGGCAGGGTGATCTGGTGTCGGAGAAGCCATACAGTGAGGCCACTGCTCAGCTCATAGATCAGGAAGTGCGCTCTCTCATCAGCAAGGCCTTTGAGAGGACTCATCAGCTTATCACAGAGAAGCGAGAACTGGTGGAGCAGGTCAGAGCATAAGAGCAGATGGTGATCAGCAGTGTGTCTCAGTGGCCAAGTGTAACCATACGTATGCGTTAATAATTTTATGTTGTGTGGCATCTGGGTATGATGAGAAATATACAGTTGCATGATGTAATGCACCTTGTGATTCACTTCAAATTAATTTTCATAGGACAGGTTTGTGTTTCATGCACCATATCATCACATCAAATGACACCAATCACGTTACCTGACAAAATGGAAAAAAATCTCATCTGTTGATCTGGTCGATCTGCTCAATATAACAATATGGTCCATTGGACACAAACCTGTCCTATGAAAGTGAATCACAGGATGCATTACATTATGCAGCTGAAGGGTAGTTTTGGGTAGGTTTTGCATGAACATTGCGTTGTGTAAAGCCAGTCTTGTGTCCCTTCTAAAAATTTGACCTCATGTGAATGATGAAGTACGGGGGGGACTAGAATTATCTGCAGAGGATTACAATAATGATTTAGCTCAATGACAAAGTGCACAGAAAGCAGTCTTCACTTATTGGCACTCTACGGACACATAGAGGACACTTGTGGATTCCTATTTAAATGTCATAATTGGGCTCTGGTTGTTGTATTAAGTCATTCCTGTTCTAATAACACCATATACAGTTGTCATTCAGCGATGTTGCACATTAAAATGAAAGACAAGTTACACAAAACCAAGTTGTTCACTGGAGCAGAAAAAACATTTAAAGTTTAACTGGCCTATTTTAACTCTTTAGATTTTAAAATACCTTAGGCACTGTTAATAACTTTTAATTAATTACTCCATTTGATACCCTCATTCACCTCCTAGGTGGGAAAACGTCTTCTGGAGAAGGAAATTCTTGAAAAAGCTGACATGATGGAACTGTTAGGCCCAAGGCCCTTTGAGGAGAAGTCCACCTATGAGGAGTTTGTGGAAGGGACTGGTAGCTTTGAAGAAGACACCAGCTTGCCTGAGGGCCTCAAAAACTGGAACCAGAGCAGGGATGGTTCCTCACAGCAGCCGAAACAGGCAGTGTACTTATCCACTGAGTTCAACTCTAGCTGATTCAACAGAAGAAAGAGCTGAGAAAGAAAAGCTAGGGTAAAAACTATGGACACATTGTTTGTAATTTGTAAGTAGTCATGTTGGAGGAGTGATGGGATTCCTCCATTGACCTGAAGCGTGCAATTGTTGATTTCGTATGTCTTTGTGGCATGTTGCTATGATTTTCTTGTTTAAGGACAATGAAAAAAGCATGTTCCCTTTAAATGGGAACTGTGGAGGAAAATAACCAAGAAGGGCTTTCAGGGCAGGGTTTCTGTCACGGAAATGTTTCCTCCGAAAGCTTCGATTCTGGGATGCAATAACCTCATACTTTTGTCAGTTCCATAAGGGTACTGATCAACTCGTCTAACTATTTCTTTATTTTTTTTTTTTTTAAGATAGACAGATGTGAATATTTAGTCTGTGATTTAAGTGCCTTCACTGGAAAAATAACTGTTAATGGTGGACTAGTTTGCATCCAACACACTTGGTTGATTGTGTTACTCTGGTGCTTGACTACATGACTTTATTGCATTCCAGGTGGTAGGTGCTATTTTCTCTTGAAAACCGTCTTTGAAGTGTGGCGGCTAAACAAAATGCAAGTGATGCACGGTGGAGTTATGTCGTATGGATTTTTATATTGGTATTTTGTCCTCTGTCCTAAAGCTTAAAGTGCTGAAATGAAATATGCCTTGTTTGCTTTAGAAATGAAAGATTTGATACAGCTATAACTTGATGAGTATTTGTAAGTAGCAGAGTCTGTATATTATGCACTTTGTAATGCCTTTTAATGTTTGTGGGCATCAACTGGTGAAAGTTCTGTTTCTAGTCAGGTCATGATCCGACTGAAGGAGGTGCTGATGACCTAATGAGTTGCTGTAAATGATCATAAGTATTTGTTTATTTTTTTATGGTACCTTGTTTTTTATTCCTAAGTTTTTCAAAGTATGGCTTTGGCTACTACCTAATGCAGTAAATCTACCTTTAAAAAGGGGATTATTTTCCTCAATGTTAGTATTAGTGAGGGGCAGAGTTTGGACATTGTCTACTTCTTCTTCTTTTCCTGTAGAAAGACCCGTTATGCTGTGTTAGTCTGCTACAAACTCAGTCTTCTCAGAGTGCCTACTAAGAGTGTCTCTCTAGTCCTCTATGAATAGAGTGTGGCTCCTCCTAGTTTAGGAGTTGGATACCACCCTGAACCCATAAACTTTTGAATGGATTCGGAAGTAGATCCAGGATTTCCTGTATGTGTCAAGTCTCTCAGGAATCTTCAAGCAAGTATGGTTCTACCTCACTGTGACGCTCTGTCTAGCTTTTCCTTTACTGACCGTTTTCTAAACTGGCAGTTTATACAAATGTCCCATTATATGCTGATGTCCTCGAACCCTCTGATCCAGCTGCTGAACCTTTCCCTGTTATTTTTAGGACACTGCAGTTTGTGTGAATGTTGTGTGATGTCGGAAAATCTTGTTTAAAACACTTCTAGCATAAGAAGTGGGTTGCAAAGATTTACCTGGGTTACGCCTTAGTGGCTTTGTGTAGGATGTTCTACTGTCTGAAATGTGAAAATGCAATACATTAAAAAGTGTAACTGACCATTAAAACATGTAAATATATATTCTTAATCGATGAAGTTCAGATCTTATCCTTTGGTGTACACATAAAAGAACTTTCCTAAATATTTTGAAAACTGGGTCATGGCCTAGATCAGTCTGAGAATCTGACGATGGGACCACTGTGACCTACATACAGTTGCTGTCCAATGAAAAACATGTATCTCCATTTTGGTCTGTTTTGGCAGTGTTTCAGGTCAGTGTACAAGAGCAGCTTGACAAAGACACAGGCTGATATTATTAGGCTAATTACCAACATGCTTTATTATGTTGCCAGCTTTTAATGGCTAAAAACAAAAAAAATTATGTAATTTTTTTTTTTCTTTTTTACCGGTTTCACATTTGCACAGAACACCCCATACATTGTTCTCCTGAAACTTGGCAGGGCACAAAAAAATAATCTTAGGCTGAAATATCCAATACTTTTCACAGTGGAAATTCGAAGGCTTCTAATACTGTGCTGATTTTAGCATTAGTAAATAAAATCTGATGCCCTGGCATTGACCGTATCAAGCTACTCACAAAATTCTTATTGTGCAGGTCTGCAATCCGATTGGATTTTTAATTTCCAAATCCTGGTGCTTAAAGTAAGCTTCATACATCAGAGAGTGTTTTGCGTGGTAACTAGAAAGTGTATTGTGTACCACTTTGCTTTTGGAAATCTTTTGGATTAAATGTGTTATTTATAGAGAACACAGTGTTCATACAAATGTTTGTGGAAAAACTTGGCATCTGAGACTAGAGTTTTTGGGAATCTGTGTCTCTCATCACAGTCATGCTAGAGATCTCTTTTAGGTTCTCCTCTGCCATAGTAATGGTGCGTTTATATTCACAGTCATTCATTGTGGTGGTTCCTTATGTTACTTTATAAAGGCAACAACTTCTACAGTCATTAGGTTTTGGCTTGTTACTCATAAACACAGGAGGAAACGATATGGTTGCTCTGCTCTGCTTGCTCTAGCCTTTTTCATTACCACTCTCCCTTACTCACTGTTTGCTCCCCTCTGCCTATGTGACATATGCATGCTGTATTCCTGAAAATCTCTCAACTGAAATTCTATAAAAGAACGTAGCCACAGAACCCAGACAAAATTATTTCTCCATAAGCTTCTGCAAGGATATGTTTCATATGGATGCAGCAGGAAGAGCACATAAGTGTCTTTAGCACCATTAGGCTGTATGTCCAAGAGTCCCACCCTTCTGTGTCATTCAGTGTTGTGTTTCGTTGGGGCCGTTCCAGTGTGTGGTAGTATTCTCAAGGCTGTTTGGGTCGCTCCAGTTTGCGGTGTGGGTCAGTGCCATCTGAGTCGCTGTGGTGCTTTCTGTCCCTTGCTGGCTCGCCCCTACTGCAGCGGGTCCATGACGGAGAGCGCATATAACCACTCCGGTGCAGAGGAAGAGGGTGGTGGTGGTGACCTGTCAACAAGCAACATACAGAGAAAGTAGAAAATCAGCGATTGTGGTGGATTTTGTAGGAATATACAGTGCTGTTAAAAAAATATTTGTCTCTCACACGAATCACAAAAATCCGACAAATTCTGACATTTAAATGTTTAAAAAGTCTCTCAACTACTTTTAATATAAGATAGTAGTAGCCCAAAATGCAGCTTTTCAGTGACCAGTGAAACTATCTAAAATTTAAAACTATCTAAACTGGTTGGAATTTTGGCCCAGAATTTAATTTGTGTTTTTGAGCTTGAACTCGCTCTTTAATGCCCTGCCACAGCATCTCAATGGGATTTAAATCAGAACTTTGACTAGGCCACTCAAAAATCTTAATTTAGTTTCTTCAGAGACATTCAGAGGTGAACCTGCTTGTGTGCTTTGCTACTGTCCTGCTACATGACCCAGCGCCAGCTGCGTTTGAGCATTAGGTCAGAAACTGGGATGCGGACAATCTTCTTCAGCAATTTCTGATAAAGAGCAGAATTCATGGTTCATTTGGCCCATGCAGCAGCAAAGCAGCACCAGACGATCACACTACTACCACCACCATGTTTGACTGCTGGTATAATGTTCTTATGGTGGAATGCAGAGTTAGTTTTACGGCATATGTAATGGGACCTATGTTTTATAAAAAGTTTCACCTTTGACTCATTAGTCCGAAGAATAATATCTAAAAGTTCTGAGGGTCATCTACAACCCCAATTCCAAAGAAGTTCCAGAATAAATATAGCGTCTCCTCTTCTTTTAACAACAGTCTGTAAACCTCTGGAAAGGGAAGAAACCAAATACTGGAGTTTTTTTTTCATTCATGTCTGATGTAGGATTCCAGCTGCTCAACAGTCCTGGGTCTTCTTTGCCTGGTTAGGACTGCAGGCAGGTCAATTCAGAACCAGGACTCTTTTTCTGTCATGCTGTTAAGATGGACGCAGTATGTGGTTTAGCATTGCTGAAATATGCATGGCGTTCCCTGAAAGAGACATTGTCTGGATGGGGGCATATGTTGTTCTAAAACGTCCATATATTGTTCAGCATTGATAGCGCCTGTCCTGTGGAAGCTGCCTAGACAATTGGCACTAATGCAACCTGATAGCATCAGAGATGCAGATCCATCTTTGTGACTGTACCTCTCTGAAATTCTCTCTTTATACTCAGTCATGTGAAATTGCTCCTCCAGCTGTTTTTTATGAGCAGAACTTACTTTTCAGCATTTTGTTTCCCCAGTTTTGCCATCAAGTTCTTAATGAGTCTCAGTCATGTTCTACTGTGAATAAAATATAGGTCTATGAGATTTGCACATGATTACATTCTGATTTTATTTACATTTATTTACACAGATTCCCAATGTTTTTGAAACTGAGGTTGTATTATTAACAGTTCTCTGATGATCTGAAACATTCAAGTGTAACAGATACAAAAATAGAGGAAATTAGGGACAATTACTTTTTAGCAGCACTGTGTAACATTAATCTGGGCTGGCTGCAAGTAGATACATGTTATACTCTGCCAGATAAATACTCTGTAGATCTCTCCTCTGCAGAGTGAAACTGCAGTGCATTAAAGCAGTGTAACTGACATTGTTTTCTTCCTGTCTCTTTCTGACTTGTCCCCATATGAGATTTGAAAAGAAAGAGTTGAGTGCCAGCCATACAGACTCTTTCTAATATTACACTCACAGCTCACCTGTCTGCCACAGCCCAGTTATTTCTGGACTGCATGTAGGGAGAAGGCAAGAAAGCAGCTGCCAGCCAAATTCTTCCTTAAGGGAAAACATTTCTACAGGGCATGCCTGCAAAATACAGAAGTCACTTTTACTTTTGTTCAGTGACGTGCCTTTCTGTCTCTCTGTATGTCTTCTTTATTTCACTGTCTTCTCCTCTTTTTTTTTTTTTGTGTGTGTGTGTGTGTGTGTGTGTGTGTGTGTGTGTGTTTAGTCAATGTGCTGAATTTGTGTTTAATTCTGTAATAATAATCTAGAAGTACAGCTCTACATCAAATACCACCCTTCATTTTATTACAGTCACAACAGCCATTAGGTACAAGTCTTTTACTGTTAGAGAGATAAACCTATTATCAAAAGAATAGTTGTACGAATAGTTGGACCCAGAATGAATCAGCTGACAGAAATTAGCTGGTTTGGCATTGTGAACATATGAATTCAAGTTTCACGCTCGGCCATGCATGTGATGTAAGCAAGGATGGGCTTGCAGACATTTAGCGAACAGTTACGGCCTCCACGAGTCATAAGTTCTCGCAGGACACCATTAGGAACCTCTACAACTCCATGCCGAGATGAATGCATGTTGTAATGGTATGACCCAACACATCCTTCTGGGTGCAACTATTCTTTTGATAGTGAGTGTATTTCAAAGATCACCTTTAATCCCCTAAAGAAGAAAGGGGGATTTAAATGACAGTAAGTGAAAGAGTAATAAACAATTATTTTTGATGATAATCAGACAATTAAACTCCGCTCTGAAAAAAAACTCCACAGGTGTTTCTGTTCAAAGAAGTATTTGGTGTTCTGAGAGCAATGGACTGACCACACCAGAGCCCAGACCTCAGCGCCAGTGAATAAATTGAGATTTTCTAGGGCTGAACTGTGGAGGTGTGGAAAAACATTCCTATAGATTCATTCGGAAAAAAACTGAATGGATGTCTCCTGAAATCAAAGCTGTTGGAGCTTTTGTGTAACTGCTTATTAAATATATGTTTTCTGCTGTTTTATCCAGGCTCTGATAAATCGCTTGTACTTAATGGCCATTTTGACTGGAAAATATTTAAATGAAATATGATCTCAGGCTTTTGCACAGTATCATATGTACAGATGTTTAGTGATGCTGCAAGGTAAATCGTGTGATTGAGTATACTGGACGGTCTTTCAGAGTAAAGGGTACATGGCTTGTGTACTCTGTTTTGTTCCTTTTGTACTTTACTGAAAAACAGTCCCAACTGAATTAACTAAAGGATGTACAACTGCAGTTCCTGTATGAGCTGAGTTAATGCTCCCATTGCAGTGGAGAAGGTGTGACATTTGTGAACCACAAGATGGCACTGTGTACCGAAGATTTCATGATGGAGATGATTGGCTTTAATTAATTGGTAAGTCTTGGTGTATTCTTTAAGCCAAAGATTAGATCATGGTTAGATTTAGTCATTTATTAGTGACTCTGGATTTGCACCTAATCAAAAAAGAATGAGACCAGACAAGGGTCCCACAGCTGACTTATATTTCATCGCTGTCCAGTGAAAAACATGTATCTCCATTTTTGTCCATGTTTACTTTTACACATCATTTGAACACATCAGCTGCTGTTTACACAGGAATGGCCCTAAAGGGCTTGGAAAGACATCTGGTTCTGCTGACTTACATTAAAATGAAATAAGGTTTTTGGCATAAAGCTGCCATTTTAGAGATACTTGTTTTTCTTTGGACAGCGATGATTTGTTAAAGAAACTAGCTGGGCTTCCTATAACTTTAAGTGAGTTTTGAAATCATATATCTTGATTATGTAATCTTGTATTTCCCCTTACACCATAAGCTGTGCTCTGCACCCACTCACAAAATCAAGCTATTGAGCTCATTGAGATTTATGAGGCTCGGGCAGACAACATGCTTCACACAACAAGAGACTGCTTTTACGATCCTTTACCACTCCCTAAACCGATGTTAACATGCTGAGATGGCTATAGATCTGTGTTTTATTCCTAATGTGCGGGCTTCTGTTCTGTGTGGGTGGGAGATGTTAGAGCTGTAGACGTTTTTTCATAGTTTTACATCATTCTATTCTGAGCATATGTGGGCTAGGACGGTTGACAGTTGATCAGATTTGTGCTTTGAATTCCAATCAGCCCAACTTCAAGTACAGTCCGCTGATGTGATAGTTGAGTGGCGGTTCATAAATATGGATGCTGGAACAGTCTGAGCTTGTGCTGACAGACAAACAGACACTTGCTTCTTCTCCTCTGTGCCTCTGGACAGTCTCTCACATGCAGCCGTACATCAACACGCATTCCGCATCCTTCAGTCAGAATCACACATGCAGGATGTCTCTGTGCTTTAAATAGACTCGCTTGAGCCCTTCGAGAACTGTGGCTAATTTTTAATGGATTTTGGATTGTTGCCATAATTTAAACCCAAATTTTAAAAGAGCCTTGCTTTAACCTTGTCTACACGTCATGCATCATATCATGCAACAGACAGAATTCTTGTTGTCTTGCAATATTTCATCAGAGTGTGGTGATTTTCACCCATCCCTAAAACATCTTTGTGATCACTGTGTGCCAGAGTGCAGAAAGAACAGTAATATTAATCAATAAAATTATGTTTCATCTCCCCCTCCCACATCGCTCCCTTATCTGCTAGCACAGATTAACATGCAATATGCAACAAGGTTCAGCTGAAACCTTACACAAGTCTCTGCTCACTTCAGATAGGACTGCTGGAATAAAGCTGCTAACAAACACGAAGTCAATAGTCACCCAAATATTTTTTTGTTAAATAAACCCCTTAGAAGTCTTGATGTTTGTGTGTTCAACTGTAAGGATTGACGATAATGTTCCCGGGTCAATATGATTCAGTGCTCGTTACATATATATAAATATATTTGTAGCTATGAACATTATCTTTAGCTCAGCTGGTATCAATAAAAATTATTGGTTATTGTTTTATGAGTTATATTTATTATTTTGGCTCATGTTTATTAATACAAGCAAAGCGACTTTTCTGGTCTGGTTCGAACAGACCCTATCACACACTAAATAAGCCCTCAGTATTGTTATAAACACTTTTTTAAAATAAAAAATATTTCTGTATATAAATGGGTCGGTTTCACTTTCAACATAACAGGAGGCTTAATCTAATAAGACTAGCCATGTGACTGCTATGTGGTTTCTGTTCTGGAAGGAGAGAGACTGAGGCTTTATGCTATTTAAACTTCTGTAAGGTAGTGTGAGAGAGTGGTGAGCCAGGCCTCCGACTGCTACAAACAGACGTCATATGCTCAGAGAGTCTGTGTCTGCTCTAAATAATTAGATATCCCATATGCCAGTCATTAGGAAATATGCAAGTGTCTGAGTATGTATTTCATCTCACATGCGGAGTGATAAAATTCCTCCTTACTTACTGAAGGACAAATGTAGAGTGATAAACGCACTCACAGCTTTTGGGCAGTGTTATATAGGTTTAATGAAAAGTGGCACTGCTTTTGAAACTATTTACATCAACATGTCCATTCCTCCTGTGGTGCTGAAATCAAATAGAAATTTGTCCACTTCTCAGTTAATTATTTTTCAAGCTCCACAGTTATATAAATCAGCAGGAAGTGAAATAAAGACCTTACTCAGAAAAGCTGGCTGTAAATAATGCAGAGGGTTGCATTTACATCAAACCGGCCCCACTCCCAGAGAGAGGCTATGGAGTCCTTTTGACCCTGATTCACACCGCAAACACATCAGAATACAAATGGTCTCCCTCCGCACCCTCCAGCCTCCTGTGCCTCCTTAATACCTTTCAGCTCTAGTGTAGGCCTGGCAGTGATCAAGAATAAACTCTTAATGAAATAGATCCTGATGATAAGCTGGTTTGGCTCACAGTTTTAAATAATCTGCGATTTAGCAGATGTGCTGCAACAGCTGTGCACACACCCCTCATCTGAGATTTAGGCTAAGCACTAAGATTATTAGTGAGACACAGAGAAAATGCAGACTGAAACAGTAGAACAAAAACATTCAACTCATTCACACCAATCTGGATTCCAACCACTAAGTTCCTCAGCAATGTCTGGACGCGTTGCAATTGGCCTGCCCGAGTTCTGCCAGGAAATGTGTAGGGTAGCAACTACTGCGAAGCTGGACAATAGTACAGTTTACAATAGTGTAGGACATGTAGTTGTTCATATATAAGGATATACTGTAACAGTCAAATTTAAGCTGTGCCTTTAAGAAAGGGGCATTGTATTTGCATGTTCCAGTGTGGCCTCGGCAGAAGAAGAGAGCAGAGTGGAGAAGAGAGATGGTGATAAGTGGCTTTCCTACCCTTCTCGTTTTGTTATACTCTCTGTAACGCTTGAGTTTAGCTACAGCCCAACTTATGTGTAAGTGGACTGTTGTGGCCGGGAATAAACGTGTATGTTGGAGTACCCGCACTATGTCTGTGTCGCTCAAGTGCTTCGGCTAACCCCTCTCCTCGTGGCTACCCCGAAGGCTCTCCTCAATTATCCGGGCCGAAGCGTTACAATACGACGTATGCCCACCATAGAAGAGACTAATTCACCTTACATATGCCTGACCATAGCCAGAGATATTTTTGTTTCTGTGTATTTTTGATGTGGCCAAGAAAGCAGAAAGCAAAGAGTTTTTTTTCCAACTGCAAATTGTTTAACCAGCTGCATCCAAATAGCTGCATGAAATGTCCATTGCCGGATCTGGTAGGCATATGCTAGTCAGCTTCAATATTTGGAGAGACTAAGAGAAAAGGCAGTTTCTTTTTTGATTGCATTAGACTTTTGTATTCAGATTCTGGAGAGCTCAGTTAATGTTCTTAGTCTGGCTGATCATAATTTGTGACAAGCCTAAGCAAATATGTAGTATGATTTATATAGTCTCTTTGTGCAGGCCTGCTAATGACCATTCTGACAGTGGAATGGAAACAGACTTGGGTATGTTTAATTAATCTAAAGAAACATTTCTCCCATAACTCCGTTATCAGATACCCCATCAGTCTGATTAACCTGTACCAGGACATGCTGCTTCTCTAGGAATTCGGCCCCCAGGAATGTTACATAACATGCATTGCAGCACTGATATCATATTACGAAGTTTAGCAGGTAAAACTGGAGCTTTGTATGTGTTACCATGATTTCAGCACAGTGTAAGTGATGGATGAATCTTTATTTTTTGGTGGATACACTGTTATTTTTTCCCAACGAGTAAGAGAGCTCAGACATAGACATGTTTTGAATCTGTTAACCAGGAAGCTGTTGGCTCTCTATGTGTAAAATGTTATGTTGAGCTGCTGGTGAGCAATAAGGCATGAATGGGGATGGGTGAGAACCCACTGTTGTAAAAACAGTTTACTGCTCTCCACAATGATGTCCATGCAAATAACTGCCTCAATAAAACAGTACCAATTAAGCACAATAATAACACTTTTAACACTACTAAGTGACTTTCTTGTTTATTTACAAAGACATAAACTCCATAAGCTTATAGTTTTTGCTATCTAAATATATTCCATTTTTGTTACATCATGCATCAATTGGAGATGTGCAAATTCTATTGAATGTCTGCTGTAAAAGGGGTTAAAAACTCCCTGTCCATTGTCATTGGTAATGGCTGAATATCAATTCTTCATTCTTTATTAATATGGTTCTTGTTGTGTTTTGCTACTTGGTATGAGGCGTTTCTTCCTGTTCCTCTTAGGCTCTTTTTGCCTGCCACTGGGAATAGATAGAGGTATTAGGCAGCTGTCGAACAGCTTGAGCCAGTCTGTTCTCTGCTAGAGAGTTTGAGTGGTTGTGCACAGCCTATGTTTCCACATCTTTGACAAGGTCACTTTTGCATATATCTACAGCATTATGTTCCTGACTCTATAGACCACTTCTCCAGTCCCACTGAGACAGACCAAACCACAAGAAGGTCTTGTATTCCCTTTTTACTCTCCACTCATATCCTACTTCTTTTTATGTCCCCTTTTTTGACGTCAAACAGCAAGAGACATTTGGTTTTCCATGATAGGGTCACTTTAAACCCATCGGCCATGGTCTTTTCATGGGAATCATACTTTAACCCTCACAACAGACTACACACTGACGAGCTATTCTGTCATTGTTCCAGAAAATCTAAAATAGAGTGCAGGCTGTGTTTGGCTTCCATTTACTCCCAGCCTCCTCCTCCTCCGTCTTCTTTACTTCTGCTCTTGCACCTGTGCAGTCAGGAGCACGCACATTTTAGCTGCCTCATTAGAGATGCATCTGGCTTCTCCTGACGTGAGGAAACATGGTACATTAGTGCACCTCTCTTTGTTTAGTCTGGAGGCAAAAGGTTGGAGTTTGAGCACAGAGATGAATGGAGTGGGACGGAGATAGCGCCAGGACGCGCAGATGGCTAATGGTGACCATAACTCACTGAACACAGAGACAGGTTTAGAGAGTGCACAGGAGTACAGGAGGCTAATGCTGCTCCGAAATAAGGCCACTGTGCAATAAGCCACTCATTAGGGCTCAGTAAATATCATAGCTCAAAGATTACTGTAAAATGCTAGCAAGCATAACCATCTAACAATGACTATCATGCCCTGTTTTTTTTAAGGCTGTGTTTTGCATTACATAACTAATATGGGCTTATTACCATTTAAAAGCTTGCAATCAATGTTTTCAACTACATAAAAACAATCTGATTGCAGATGCATGTTTATAATTATTATAATACGCTCATGCTGTGCATTTTTAAGCAGTTTCAATAGGATGGTAAAAAAAACGACAAACACACACACACACACACACAAAAAAACCCCACAAAATATCCCACTGATATGTAAGAAACAAAGAAAAAAGCAAAACGAAACAAACCTTGTTTTTAACTTCACTGAAAGTTAATCTAAGGACATTTCTGCAATGCAAAAGGCAGCTGGCATTTTCAGGTCAGCTGGTGTGAAAATTAAATAAATTACATAAACAAAATCATGAAAAGATCAGGGTTATAAGATCCTCTCATGACAGCAACAATATGCAAATGCCACTCTAATGTTGGAGAGTTGCCAGAGTGTAATAGGATGACGCATAGCTAATAAGTATAATGGGGGCAAATACAGCATATAATTATGTGAGGTTAAAAACCCCTCTCAGCGGGTAATGTAAATGTATCTGTCTGACTGTTTTTGCCATTATAAGCCACTCCACTGCTGCTACAACCCCCCACAGCCACGCCCACTCACCACCAGTGGTGGGGAACGATGCTGGTTATTCTACTACTACAGATTTCACGCCAGAATATGTTCACTATGAGAGGCATTAAACTGCCTGTAGCGGCCGAGGGAAGCTTTAGATGTATGTTTTGTGTGAGTATTGGACTGTTTTGGTGTGGTTGCACACAGCAGCTGTGCTTTTTATGACTATTTGGGGTGCTAGGGTGCTGCAGGACCTCTTCTGTTCATGGGGGCCAGGGGACCTAATACATCACCTACCGTTAAAAGCCAGACATCTACAATATTCTTCAGCAACATGAATGTAGTGGTCAAATTTACACACTTAAAGATGGCACTGAACAAGCTTAGCAACAAAGCTTTTGCCCTCTAACAGCAGGTCTATTAAAGGAAAAGGGTAAGGAGCAATTAAAGGGGTGGTGATGTGACACTGCATCGGAAGCCAGAGGGAGTCTGGGTGTCAGTTTGTGACAGCAACGTGTGCTTAAACACACACACTGTGCTGCTAGAGTGACAGACAAACAGCTGTCTGCATATTCTTACATTCTTTCACATACTGTACTGGACATATAGTTATTCTCTGTGCTGTTTATATGCTATACAGTAAGGAAAAGCACGTGTCTACATTCTCTCACAGGCACCCGGAGTGACTTTGCTCAGTGACATGGCAGACATTTGGCTTTGTAAGCTTATGGAAACTTGGAGTGAAGTACTGAATTGTAATAATGTGCTGAGAAGGGGGCTCAGTGTTGATGCTATACACTGAATGCTTTTCATTTCCACTCTAGTTTTCTAGTTTAGGTGTGAGCTGTACATTTATATATATATATATATATTTACACTTCAGAACCATCACAATAATATCTTTTCTGCACATCAAGAGTAGGAACTTGAAAGAATGGAGATTAATGTGATAGATGTCCAGTTGCACATGGAATTAAGAATGATGCTGATGTACACTTGTCATTAAAATGTAGTTGCACCCTGAAGAAGTGAACCAACAGAAATGAAACTTGGTATGTAGGCCTGGCAACATGTGAATGATTCAAGTTTCACACTCGGTGAAGACAGTCCTTAACACTGTACCTAAATGATGATAAATGGTCGTCCTGTTGTGCATGCTTTCCAGCTTGACTTATGCTGTTGTGTTGGTAGCGTCCTTTGCAAGTGAAGTATGCCTCAGAAAAGAGGTCAAAGCAATACGAGTAGTTGCAAGAGTTGGAGAGAGGTCATATCATCAGGCTCTGGAAAGTGGGATAGTCTCATCGATGTATTGCACATCAAGTGGATACCATAGCACACTGTTGGCACACGTCAGCTACATAAAGAATGTGAGAGAGCACAGAGAGGGAGAATCGATAGATTCAGTCCAACATGCAAAGAGTGATCCAACAGCCACAACTGTGGGCATTCAGTGAGTACTGATGATCACCTTCCATGAGTCATCTTATTAATGCCAGCACCACTGGCAGACAGCTACACGACACAGGACTACATACACGCAGACCGTTATGACGACTGCCCTTAACACTATGTCGATGACGCCAAAGACTGCAATGATGTTGTGCCAGAATGTCTAGGAGTGACTCAGATTGGCAGTGGGTCATCTTCAGTGGTGAGTCCTGATCTTCATGGAGACGACCAATGAATCTGCCTGTGGCCATTGCAATAGTTGATTACGTGCTCTTGACTATTGCGCATGCGCGCTGAGCTGTAGCTCTCTGCACGGGACGAAAAAGCTAGTTGTAGCCTAGCCTCCCGTCTGATGCAGCTGCTTCTAAGTTACTCCGGACAGTAATGGTGACATTTGTGGTTGCTTGGGCCAATAAACACCACTTCTACCCCGCATGGAGTGTGTCCTGGGCGTGTGTCTTTAGAGAGTCCTGGGACCAGTGCCTTTTCCTGGGTCTGGCTCCTGCACCGCACCTTTTCACCCTTACATCATGTGGCACCGTGGTCAGCGCCAAGATGAATGATTTTGAATGATGCTTTTATAAATGTAATGTAAACAACAATTGGACACAATTCAAAGTAACATAGTTTGTTGAATATTTCAAGCCAGCTCGTGAATAAGGCTGAGAAATATGAGGCCATATCATAATCATAATGAAGGCACTCATTTAAAGACATTAAGACAAGGATTGGGATATGGTGATGAATTAGCTGAGAGGAAGCCAATCCTGGTGGAGAAGCAGAAGCTGCTCTGGATGAATATAACTGAAGCTGTTGTGCAGAACAAAAGATTTGTGCTGTTTAGCACTGAAGACTTACAAGAGATGACCACAGCTGCAACCAGTCTTGGTTCAGTTTGCTGTGAGAAGTTAATAACATGCATGCTTATTGGTTAGAAACTATGCAAAGGCATGGATTAAGTTTTTATTTTGGCCAACCTACACCCCAAAGACAAAGAGATCACAACTACACTAACCTTTAAATGTTGCTGTCATATACTGTCTTGTTTTTCCTCCATTATCTCCTCAGTTTCATCACTGCCAGGTACACCCACTTATGCTGTTGTTCCAAGTCTCCCACTATCAAGTGCCAAGTCATGTGAGGCACACCTATATCTGTTCCAACTTGACAGCTCAACATGCTTAAAGAATGCTAAATGCCAAGCCGGTTACATCAGCCAACAGAATTCTGTGCTGGCTAGCATGGGGTAAAGAGAAGGGGGGGCATCATACCCACCCAAAGAGATTGAAGCCAATTATCATCTGTTAGACTCCCTGCCAGGGATTGAACTTACAAGCTCCCAATTACGGGGCCAGTTCTTAGACATACCGTATTGTTTTGAGAATGCTATGGGTTGAAGACACATCTCCTGTCTCTCACGCTTTTCTCCAAATGAGAGAACATCAGAACAAGAAAGGGAAGAATATGAAGTAGATGGATGTTCACTCTGTGTATGATCCTGAAGGCCTATATGAAGGTGGACTAGAGTGGAGAGCTCTTGTTATATAGCACTGTAGCCTTCCCTAACCTCCAGCCCACTACTGCCCACTAGTCCCTGATTGGTTGGATTTGATGCATTAGTGTTGGGTAAGGGGAATATGTTAAATGGAAGCCACTGGGTTAGGCTATTCATAAATGCAGCTAACATAAACTCTGCATGAATATGAGTTCATGCTTCGCATTAAAAGATGCTGACTGTTTTACTAAGTGTCTCTCAAGTAGTCTAACTTCTCTTACAAAACACCAAGTCACAGAAAGTTTCGGTATTTGGCATGTGCACCAATGCTCCAGCTAAAATGAAAATGTTCTAACTGGCTCTGCCTCTATGTTAGAATCTTTGTCTGTTCACAGTCAAACTCAAATGCCTGCTCACCTTTGTGGTTCTTATGTCCATGGATGGTGACATGCAATGTATAGGATAGGATAGGATAGGATAGGATAGGATAGGACGTTAAATTCCGCTTCATAGGTGGCAATGAAAACACAGCTTTAACTGGACTGGACTGTCTTAACATCTGTTGTTATAACCCACTGTGCCAATGTGCTAGCGGTGTGATGTGAAGGTCAGACTCACTTGCAGGTGACTCGTTATGGTTCTCTTCATCAGAATCAACAAAAACCTCAGCCAGCTCCTGGTCAGACATGTCAGTGAGCTCCGTCAGGTCTAGCAAGTCAAAGTGCACCTCCAGGGAGGACACGCTGCTCAGGGGCTCTGTAACAACACAACAACAGAATGATGAGCTCTAGCCCACTTGTTCTTAGTACATCAGTTATGGAATGGAGGTGTGAAGAGCTAAACAGTTCTTTTAACAGATTTGGACATGCACTGTGCACATTGTGTTCTTTCATTAGTCTTGAAGTCTTTGCCATATCAACATGGATATTCTTCGTCTGTCATCATTTGTAATGACCCTGCAAAACTCAGGTTATCTCATCTTTTTGCTTTTGCTCAGTGTTTTACTTTAAGTTTCCTCATACAGATTGATGTACTGTTGTCCCCTGCTTTAAAATACAAATCTTGTGTTTATTAAAGAGAGCAGTAAAACTCTCACCAGGCATAGATGATGTTGATCTTTAAGTGAGGCTGGTGTTGGATTTCTATGTGCAAGCATCTTAGTCAAATGTTCTATTTCACCTTAAATAACTTTATTCCCTTTTCAAGGTATTCTGAATGGAAATGCTTGATGTTGTCTGTAAATAAGGCTAAGACTGACTTTCTGGTTGCTAGCATCTTAACTGAATGTTCCATCCCACCTTAAATGCTGTAACTTGTTCAGGTGCCAGAACATAGCTGTGGAACCGTTTAAGGTGGAACTTTTGCAAAACAAGCCATGAAAATAATGCATCCATGAAAATAAAATTAACATTATCAGTACACAGTAAACTAAAGTTCTAGCTGACTATTAAGTCAGTCTGTGTCTGCTAATAAACCAACCAATCAGAGCAGAGCTAATATGCAACTATTTGCTTAATATATTAAATTAAATAAATAGATACTTTTTTTAAAAATTACCATAAAGTAAAAAGAATTACCATAAGCAATCTGTAATTGTGTATGAAAATGTGCAGAAGGAAGTGCTGAGTTCCAGTGCTGCTGGGAAGGAAGGTAAAAGTTAACAGGAACAACAAATGATGATACATTTAGACTGATATGGGCAACATTTATTGAGCTACATATAAAGAGGTAGTGTCTCTCAGTATGGCATTGGGCCGCCATGTTTGCTAATGCAACATGCATATGTCTCAGCATGGAGTTGCAGAGGTTCCTAAGGGTATCCTGTGATAATCCATCCCATTCAGATTGAATATTCTCAGACAGTTCCTGCAGATTATGTGGTTGAGAGTGGAGGTGGAGTGCAGGCCTTCTGGATGTGTGACATGTGACAATAAACTGCTTATTACTGCTAACCACGGTGTCTCCACACACAGATTTGTTTGTCGTCTCTACCAAAAAAAAAAACGGGCCTTGTCACTGAAGATGACCCGTTGCCATTCTGAATCACTACATGACAGTCTGGCACAACACCATTGCAGTCTTTGGCCAAGTTCATGTGGTGTTAAAGGCAGTCGTGGTAACGGCCTGCGTGTATGTAGTCCTGGGTCGGGCAGCCGTCTGCCAATGTTGCTGGCGCGAACAGGATGCCTCATGAAGGTCATGACTGTTCACTGTCCACAATCGTGGCTGTTGGGTCAGTCAGGTACAGCATCACATGCACGTCTGAGTGTGAAAGTTGAATCATGAAACTTGAAACACAACGTGATGGGATGGGCTAAAGTGCTGTAACCTGTATAGAGGTGTGCAATTAAATATAGTGCATTTTATTACATGAAAAACCCCTGTATTAGGAAGGGTTGTTTTTAACTTTGTTTCCATATATAAAGGTTAATGACTGAAGTAGCGTATTGCCTCCTTAATAGCAATGTCTGTTTGTTAACTCGATTAAAATGAAATTCAAGAAATTCAAACAGCTGTTCCGCTTTAGCTGTAAGCCTGACAGAAAGCCTAAAAGGACTGTCTACGAATGGTGGAGGTCCTAAACCCAAACCAGCATGGATAAGCCTGATTAGAATGCAGGCATTAGGTGCAGCGTAAACCAGTTCTGTTACCAGTTAATCAGGAGAAATATTTCAGCTGTGTTTAGCAATATTTTGTGAGGAGCACACATTCTGGACCTTCTCTTTGTGATGAAGTGGTTGTTTTGGTATTAACTTAATTAAATAGGGAACATATAACCTGCATCTGTTTAGAGGTGCCTACACCTCCATGTCCCACCCATATCTGGCCCTTCTTCCTTCTGTTCCTGTCTCTCTTTCTGCACTTTAATCTTCTCTTTACTGATATATTTTAGGACTCTCAACTTTCTCTTGGCCAGCCTTCTTCTGTCATGCCAGTCTTATTACTCAGCAGGGCAAGTTGGGCAGTAGCAGTGGCTTTTGGGACACATCTCACTTTCAACCCCCAAACAGGCTCAGTCCCTCCACTCCTGGGTCATCCAGTATTTATGGCTGTTTCATGAATAACCCTCTGTCTGAGATTTGCATTCTTTTGTTGATGTTTAAAGCGTCTTGGCAAGTTAAATGATCTTAAATACAACCGATATATGCAAGGTTTCTCATAAACCTGCTGTAAGATTATTTACCAGTGTAGAAAATTCTAAAAAATTTTACTTCTCATTTTTATTAACTACTGTCTCTCACTGTAACAGCTGATAAAATAATATGACAGTGAGATAAAACATAAAAATGTACAGAAATTAGTTAAAAGTTAAATATACTGAATTGATATAAGATCATTTTACTTGCCAAACCACCATGTGTATTGCGGTGTACATAATTTCCACATTAAAAAAATGTATATCATATGCCCAAAACCTTTGAATTGCTGAAGCCATTTCTGAAATGGGTATTTAGTTGTACTTGGTCTTCACAGAAACACACATCTGACAGAATAGGATGCTTGGGATCTGTAGCACATGAGCATAAGGTCACCATTCCCAGTGCCTTGGCAAGTGATGAAGCTCTGTTTGTTACCAAGGCATGCTAATGTGTATTTTATTCATGTGGCTGTGACTGGAAGTAAATTCAAAGCAGATGTTTTTCGATGTACCAGTTCCCTTAAGGAACGCAGTGCTTCCCTTGCACTGTGTTCTCCTGTCATATCCTCTAAGAGGCAGGATATTTCTGCTAAGTTAATAAGATTCCTCTCCTCGGGCTGTTGTAGTTGCAGGTTGGATAAGAGTCTTTATTTCTCAGCCCATTTGCTACTGTACTGAAGACACAGCTGATCTCTCTCAGCATGCCTCTGTTGAAAATAGCAGTGGTATTTATAAAAAACAGCAACACTAATGAATCCACAAGACAGAAATGTTGCTGAAACTCACGAGAACAGAAGAATACATGTATGTTTGTTAATGACAAGCAGGTAGGTATGTTGGTGTAGGTAACTCACAGGCTACAGTGATTCATGTGACAGTAATTATAATAGAAGATCATTACAAAAAAACAATAAAAGGACATCTTTATAAAAACCTTTTAGACCAGTCGGTCTCTAGTGATGCATTACACTGACAGCTGCTGGAATATGCAGGTTTTTAGTCATTGTCCTTCTTGCTGTCAGACAACACAGTAGGTGAATTCCTTTCTGCATAATGCATGCTTTGATGCCCTATAAGTAGCTGCTACCGCCTGTCTTAAAGCCATACACTTTCAGCTTGGCATGGGTAAAGAGGTTAGACAGGGAGACAGATAGAGACGCAGGCAGGCAGCGGGGTCTAAACCGTTTGAAGTCAGTTAATGAGTCTTCATCCCTCTCAGCGTGGATCAGAGATGGAAGAGGAGTCAAATGCTTTCATGCATCTTTTCATTCCTGCAAGTGAAAGCTAGAAGCTTCCAATCTCCACCCTGTCACACAGGCAAACACACACACAGTCAGTCATGCTGAACGGTCTGGCCTAATGAAGGTAAAGCCGTTTGATTAGGAGTCACTGGTGCACATCTGGCAGCTACACAAATTTCAGAAACCAGCTGTGAATAAGATCATAAATCTGAACCTGTAAATAAGTCAGTCACTGCGACACATTCTGTCATATGCCTCCAATCTGATTTCTCAGTGAGAAAATGGTTTGCTGAATGGTTAGTGGCTTGGATGTAGGGGTCTAGGAAATGAATATAACAGTACAGTATGTGGAGAAACAGTTTCTGGGATGTTAGTGCAAATCAAGTTTGAATATATACTGTTAAACAAGTTTGTATAAGTTTGAATATATTGTTTAACAATAAGATATTCCTGTTCTTTTGATTGGATCTAGGGTTTGAGTTAGATGGTGTTTCTGATACACATAGACCCCCAAACACAAATTCAGTGTTGTTCTGACTCACACTTGTAACCTACAGCCATCGGCAGGTTCTCACTCAGGGCAGATCCCTAAACTCAAATCCACAGCCACAGTGACCCACACACCTCTGTGTGTCATTTATTCATCCTTTGTTCTTCTCATTGCAACTACAGCCTAGCAAACAGTGGAAACTGGTTGGGGTAGAAACGATCAGAGTAAAATTATTGACCTGCATCACACACACACAAAAAAAAAACAACTGAGGTTAGCCAAATGACCGGACTCTCAGACCACAGATACTTCTAACCACCTGTATGGAGTGAATAATGATCTGGAAACAATTTCTTCATGATACATCAAACTTTGTTATTTCTCTCTATGTAGCCCATTCACTATGTCTATAGTATTGTTGATTGCCATAGATGCTGACTTTAAACCAACACACAAACCATGAAAACCCACTGACTCTAAACATACTTACTATAGAAATTAACAGGCAGATACTGTGGCAGGTTCTTACTGGCTATTATTATAAACTTGTTTTGTATTGTAAGTTAAAAAGCACACAAGCTCTTTTTAAGAAATACTTCTTCAAAGGTCAAATTAAGCTAAAGCAGCAGTTCCTCTATCAGCCATGCTGTAAAACAAGACCTGATTGATGTTGTACGCTGAATGCCCTACATGAAGCGCAAAGCCTCTACTCAAAGAGTTTGGCTTTCACACTGTAATCATTCACACATCTGCAATCATTTTTACATATTTATTAACTGTAAGAAACCAGGAATTCTGAGGACATAGGCGGAGGCTCCTTAGATTGGGCTATACCTCCTTTCTGTGTGAGAAGGAGAGACACAGAGAGAGGGGGAGAGAGCACCACTCACAGGAGATCTCCCAAGAGATGCTCGCCCACGGCTGTCTCTCACTGAGCCTCCCTTGGAGGGAGGGAGTGGAAAGGGATGGAGAGAAAAAGATCAAGACAAAGCGAGATAAGAAAGACGACTAAGAAAGTAAACCAGCTAGTGAATTAGATTTAAGAAGAATTAGATTTACGGAGAGTATATGTTCTCATTCTCCACATTTTAAATGGATTTTGCTGCTTTGCCTCATCCCCCATAGCTTATTTTATTTCCCCCCCCCCCCCCGAAATATCCTCTCCCCATGCTCTCCCCCCCACCCATCTCTGCCTCTGCTTGAATAATTGATCAGTAACACATTTTACCTCCCAGCAAGGTCTGTGGGAGACAGAGAATGGCGGCTGCTCCCATCTAAACAAATTACGAGAGAAAGCAGAACAATAGAGCATGTTTTGGTTTCAGTGTGAGCGTGCAGTGAACACACACTCTTTGTGAACCTGGACACACAGACAAAAGCGCTGCATTGAAGAAACTCGATCCAAATGTGTGCATTGTTTTTACTTTCCAGTACTAAAAACAGCAGGCCTCCTTTTATTTATTTTACTTCTCTAAACACACATGACTGATGCGTCAAAAAAGATTAACACCTGTGCAAGACCTGGTAGACCGCCAAAACTGCCACCATCACAGCATTTTCACCAGAAAGTTAAAGGTGTTTCTGTCCATCAGACAGCTCAGCACTACGGCCTAAAAAGGCTGTACAGCTGTCATGATGGCCCTTCACTGAAAAAAGGACATTGAAAGACAGAAAAACTCTACATATGAGAAAATGCTAACCGCAGTAATACTAATGGCAGATCACCATATCAAACAATAAACCTGCACTGAAAAATCATGCATCTCCATTTTTGTTGATTCATACTTTCATGCATCATTTAAACGCAGTAACTACCGCTTACATTATGTGAAAATCTCATGAGGTTGGTGTAGCTCAGCAGATAACACCACTACCTGTTAGGGAGCCACCACCACATGTGGGAGACTGGGGTTCGAATCCCGGTTCCGGTCTGGGTGACTATGCTGTGCTACACCAATAAGAGCCCTTGGGCAAGACTCCTAACACTGCACTGGCCTACCTGTAATATGATTAACCTTGTAAGTTGCTCTGAATAAGAGCGTCAGCTAAATGCCATAAATGTAAATGATGAATAGACCGACAAAAGCTGCTTGAAATCAAGTCTGGTTCCATTGACTTAAAAGTAAATTAGGTTTTGGGCCTCTCCTGTAAAGTTGACTTAATCACTGTTTCAGGGGCAAGTAGTTATATTTGGATAAGCCTATGCAATCGATGCATATGATCTACATATGAATTAACATTAAAAACACAAGTTGCTACGTTCATTGCAACCCCTTGATGTGTAGGACAAATTGTTAGAACACCAGCAAGTCCAGTATGCCCACAGCCTTAAAAACCAGCATACTATTTTATATAAAACAAACTAGACAGTAAAAGGGGATCGAGAGACTACGTTCTTAACACATCTCTGGTTTGGCCACTCGGCTATAGAGTCTAATGTGCCCAGTTACCCCAGGGACAGATTTTATTGAGTTAAATGAGACAAATCCAAGGCCTCTGAGTACATCATTAATGATATGCTAGATAAAGGATAAGATCCGCCATTTCTGATGAGTGAATGAGACGGACATAATAACATTGTTTTCTTATATGAAATAACTGAGTCTGGCGAGCTGCACGTATGTTGTCTGATTGGAAGGTGCAGTTGGAGAACCCTGCAATGGGGTTCAGACAGCCAGTAATCAGGCTAGGAAAACAGGGAGCCAATGAACCAGCAGCTATAGACAACAGCAGAGCTGTGAGGTCATCCACAGGTCAGTCCGCAGCCTACAAAAAATTACATTCACTTTTGCCGTTGAATCTCTCCAGCAGACTGATGCATTATTAACTGTTCAGGCAAATATATGAGCTATTTCTTTTCACCTGGTTCAACAGGCATTCACTTATTGCTAATGATTTTATTTGTTGACAGGTTTAGATAGTAGGAATTTACATGTAAGCTGTAGTTGATGCCCGAGATTCAGTAACTAACATCCTTGTCCACTTATCTGTCCCCTTTTCTGTTTACCTGTCTGGGGCAGAACAACCAACCACTTTAGTCGAAGGCTGTGTTTAATCTTTGATCAGCAACTTTACCAATATGTGAATATAGAGGCATTTACAATGTGCAGTTTTGATCTAATGATTTTAGCTGTAGACTAGAAATTGTGATTCCATACATGATCTGATATCACAGATGCAGATTCAGTGACTCACATGCCTCTGTGAATGAATGGGTAGTTATAACCCACAAAAAAAGAAACTGTGATCTGTGGTTTGCCTAATAGTGAACTGGCATTCATTTTTACAGACCTCGCTGGTTACAAATCTTAATTTATCATCTCCCAATAGTCAGCATTAAACCTGCCAGTTGATCAGACGCATGTCTACACTGAAATGTCCTCCCCTGTTTGCTTCTAAAAATGTTTTCCTTGGCGTCACCTTTTCTACCTTTTTACCATGTTACTCTTGTGCTAAGCAATTCTTTAATAAGGCTTACAGTAGGCTATGGTTAACAAGCAAGAACAGCACACCTGTTTTTTGTGGATACATATCTACCTATTTTTAGTGTGACTGCTGTATTTCGTATTATGGCTGAAACGGTTGGGGAATGGGAATGTCATTTATATAAAATATCAACAACATGCTGCTGAGTAAAACGTACAGCAAAAACAGAACCATACAAGCATAAACCTCTTAACAAAGCACAGAGCTTCAAAAGACATGTCACTGTGGTGATACAGTCACCAGTTGTTATCATGAACTTTGCTTTAGTTGCTATCAGCCATCACATTAAAACCACCTCCTTGTTTCTACACTCTTTGTCTTAGCACTGCAGTGACACTGACATGGTGGTAGTGTGTTAGTGTGATCAGACACAGTGTTTGTCCACTCACTGTCCACTCTATTAGACACTCCTACCTCGCTGGTCCACCTTGTAGATGTAAAGTAAGAGATGATAGCCCATCTGCTGCTGCACAGTTTGTGTAGGTCATCCTCTAGTCCTCAATCATTAGTCTCATGATCCTGCCCACAGGACGTTGGTTAGAGCACTTCTCTCAGTCCAGCAAAGATACTGAAGAGTTTAAAAACTCCAGCACTGCTGTGTCTGATCCACTCGTACCAGAGGTGGTTGTGAAGTTTTAATTTTGGTTATGCCTTTGTCTGGCTCAGAGGTAAACAATGTTATAAAGCTGAAAGGAACTGATGTTGTAATTTGTGTAGGCTATAAACAGAAGCTACTAAAATATTTCTCACATATAGGTTATAATATATGTTGTTTCTGTTGTGAATCAAAGGCATTCAGGAGTTCTGATAATTATTTATGTTTTACATTTTTCATTTATTCACACATTTCTATAAGGTTCAGATGCTACACCTTTAATACATTGTCTTATGCTGTGCTGCTAGTTCTGTCCACTTAGTCATTTACAGCATCATGGGGCAACGGAATAAGTTAGATCCAATACATTTCACAAAACACTGCGTATAGTCATGCATTAGACCCTTAAGATAAAAAATGAAGATACTTCAGCATATTAAAAATGCCATCTGTAACAAGTTATTGTGCTGTTTTATGTTTGTACTGATTGTATGTCTCTCTCTCATCTCATCAGTGCATGGCAGGTGCTGGTACGGATCCATTCGGAGTAAGGCAGGACAGTGGAGGCTTTACGGCCCTCCCTCTTCGAGTGTGTGTTATGAGACTTGGAGGATAAAGGCTGCCTTGTGAGATTTGCTCCTTTGGTCTCTGTATCAGAGAGACAGAGCATGCTTCTTCTCTGGGCACACAATGGCTTCTTTTATCCCTGGGCACTGGAGGCCAGTCAGAGTGGACAGTGAGTACAAATTTGGCTGGACTGTGTAATGCCTTGAGGCAGTCTCTCTGTCCCAGCTGAGAAGGGAGGGGGAGAGCTTGCTCCTTCCCAGATTAATTCCACTCAGCTGGGTCTGTTGGGTTTACTAACATCCATTCTCTCCCACCTTGCTTATGTAAGACCTAGGGGATTTTCTGAGGCAGTGATGTAACTGATAAAGCCATGCATCTGGACTTAAGGACTGCTGTGGTAGTGCATGCTAGTTCAAATGAGGCAGTGATGTTAGGAGGAAACACATATAGATTGATGACATGTAGAATTTGACCTTATATATGGATGAAAATATATATATAGACGATTAAACATAATAAAACAAAATCTGTAGAAAATGTAAAAAAGAACATGAAATATCATTTTTGTCTGTTTAAAAGTAAGTACACCCCAGGCTTCTGTAACTAGTGCTGCTCTCTTTGGCAGAGACAACTTTGTGTAGGCGTTTGTTGTAACATTCCACCAGTTTCCAACATCTGCCGAAAGATTTTTTCCATTACTCCATGCCAAGAGATGTCAATTCCTCCGCAAAGTCTTTCAACTGTGCAATGTTTGAGAGGTTTCTTGCATTTACAGCCTATGTTTCAAACACAGCCAAACCATTTCAACGTGATTTAGATCTGGGCTTTGACTAGACCATTCCATAACTCTCAAATTCTTCCTTTTGAGACATTCCTTAATGGGTTTACTTGTATGTTTGGGATCATTATATAGTTATGTGGTCAATTTCTCCAGTCTCACATTCTCCTCAAGCACTCTCTGGTACAAAAAAGAATTCATAGTTGATTAGATGATGGCAAATTGATCAGGCCCTCATTAAATTTGCTTAGACAGCCTGGCCTGGACAGTGTTGGTAGGCTGGCAGTGGGTTTAAATCTTCTCCACTTGTAAATGATCTTCCGGGAAGTGAAATAATTGATTTCCAATATGTTGGATATCTTCACAAACCCCTTCCCAGGCTCATAGACATCTGCAACATTCCTCCTCAAAGAACTCTTTTGATCTTTGCATGATGACAATATATAGCTAACAACAATCCTGCTCAGATATCTGATGTTTACATAAATCAGTGTTCGGTGTTCGGTGTGCTAGTCATTAGCTCCTAATCAGACATGTTTAACGTAGTGATATACATAAACGGGTTTTCTTATCTTTTCCACATAAATGCTGATTTGTGTTACATAAATAATGACAAAAATGTTCATTCTAAGTGTCCCTTATATGACCTTTATCTGTCAACACTGATAAAAGGAAGACATGTATGACTCTGTATCACTACATAAGTCTAAGTTTTTAAGATTTAAATAAGTCTACAGTTTACATGGGGTGTACATACTCGTTCACAATATTTGTATCTGTTGTTCACATACATTTGATTTGATAAGTAATAAAAAAAAAATCGAAACAAATAAAACTTCTGATTCATATCTGTTCAGGCCATTTGGCCAGAACTTACAAAATGCACAGGTTTTTTTTTATCTCAAAGGCAGACAATCACCAACTTACGTTTGGCCTATGGTTTTGTTCTGAGGTTGTACACTAAAGCTATAAGATTAGGGACTGGAGGGGCTGTGTGAAAAATTGTATTGCAAAGTTAAAAACAGAAATGGTTTCACAGACTGTAACTGTTATGGCTATAAGTACACTATCTGATGCCCAGCACATTGTTTTATGATAGTAAAGCTTTAGGAATAAAGTATATATGACTTTAAAAGTAGATCTGGATACATGGTTCCTATGACCACAACTGTAAAGAAATCTTCAATAGGTATGTTTCTCTATAACACACCCATGCACCGACTTTAGTGGGATCCCTATTATACCTAAATTTCAGCTGTACAGTTGTTTATATTAATAGATAATAATATCAGTAGTACACAATACAGGAAATGCAAAACAGCAAAAATGCCTTCAGATTAATGAGGTATAATTAAGACATTTATGGACCAATTACAGTAATCAAGTGTTACCTGCAAACATACTTAGCCAGGTTTTACAAGTCTAAGAACATGTTTACATAGCCTTGTAACTCCAGTGCAGAGGTTTATTTTGCTTGGCTTGTTAACTATGGCTGACTATATTTAGGGTATGTAAATATGATGTAAATTGCAGAAATTTCTTTCTATTTTGTGGAATTTCTCCTATAAGCCAATTTCTAGAAGAGTATTTATAAATAGTGCAGTCAGAAATCTTCCGATGCGTGCTCATTAAGACATTTACGATGTCCAGTTTAAGTCATATTCATCCACCACTGCTCAGCAGCTCTCTACACTTTGTATCCTTTTGCTGAGTCGCTCACTTGGCTCATGTGTTCACTTGAGTGGAAATATACACTGACTCAGCATGACAAGGCCCATCTTCCCACACACACTTTACCCCTGCACTTACGTCTTCTCTCAGAGACATGCAGGAGCCCTGAGGTATGTCCCAGGATAACTCCCTCCTCCTCGCCCAGAGGATGATGGGAAGGCTCTTTGGACAGTTCTCCTGAGCTGGAGGGCTTCAGTGGTTTCTGGATGTCTTTGTTGGGATCTATAAAAGAATTACACCAAACATCAGAGAACCACAACTAGGAATCATGTAAATATGGATTCATACACTGACAGTCAAATGCAACAGTGTGAATACCTCTGCTCAGATAACATGTGTTTACCGTGAGAATAAAGTATCAAACTTAGTTTGTCTGCATTTATTTTCTCTGCAGTTTACCATATTTATTTATTTTTAGTTTTGAAAATGATATATCTCTTATGTTTTATGTTTATATATTTTTATGTTTATTAAAGGCAAATACAGTTATTTAAAGTGTTAGTTAAAAATACACTATGCACTAAATAATTAAATATGTGCAAATATACATACAGTACAGGGGTTGGACAATGAAACTGAAACACCTGGTTTTAGACAACAATCATTTATTAGTATGGTGTAGGGCCTCCTTTTGTGGCCAATACAGCGTCAGTTCGTCTTGGGAATGACATATACAAGTCCTGCACAGTGGTCAGAGGGATTTTAGGCCATTCTTCTTGCAGGATAGTGGCCAGGTCACTACGTGATGCTGGTGGAGGTTCGTCCTTCTTGGTGGTATGCTGACATTACCCTGGATACCGTGGCTCTTGACAACAATTTGTCCTCTTTTGAACTCTGGTATGTCACCCATAATGCTGTGTGCATTGCAGTATTTTGAGCAGAACTGTGCTCTTACCTGCTAACTGAACCTTCACACTCTGCTCTTACTAGTGCAATGTGCAATTAATGAAGATTGGCCACCAGGCTGGTCCAATTCAGCCATGAGACCTCCCACACTAAAATGATAGGTGTTTCAGCTTCATTGTCCAACCCCTGTACATGCATGTGCTTTCCGCAGTTTGTCTCAGTGCTGTTATTTAAGCCTCTCTCTTCAGAGTTTTAAAGTGTAAGCTGGTATCAGCAATCCTCTTGTTTTGTTGCTGGATAAACTACTTGTGCTGGAGCTTGATGTGAATTCTGATCTGTTGTCTATCCTCTTTCTGAGGTTATCCTCTTTTCATTTAATATCCTTTTAGAATGCCAGAAATTGGTACAATTTTCATCACTGCTTTAGATGCCAAAAGGCATGTTTATTAATAATCCCAATTCACTGCATCACATATCCCCATGAGCCCCTATTTCTCCATCTGACATCTGAAACAATATGACATCCAAATGAGGTGAAGAGCACTTTTTTACACCACTTGTGCTTTATAGGGATAACGAAGCGATAGCTTTGGCAATCCTGAGTGTTGGCAACATTAAAGAGAGGTACCACGAGAAGCTGGAGACTTGGAACTACAAACATGACAGATGCTGTACAGCAATGCAGTTCCACTGGCACCAGAGAAGGTGACCCTTTAGCTGGAGAAGTGGTGCCAAAAAATTGTGGAATGACAGGAATGATAATCAATCTCTAGTCTAAGAATAGAACATTTGCTATAAAAAAATAACCAAGATACTGCACCTAGGAGAACAAGGTGTAGATTGCACTGACATGCACCTGTTTCCTACAGCACCTGTATTTGGCAATTGTCTTGGATGTGCAAAAGTTTACTTAGGAACTCTAAAATGGTTCTCCTTTTCGAATAAACCCTCTTAGGCACATTTAAGGAAGCTGAAACATAAAAGCTGATATATGATAGAGTTGGAAAAACAAATATTTAGGCCAACAAAACCTTTTTAGTTTTCTGTATGATTAGACATTGTAGTAGCCAGGGAAGCACATATTTAGGAAATGCTTTTTAAGATGCCTGGGCAGGGCGAGGAATATCATCAAGGACGTTTCCCACCCGAATCATGGTCTTTTCACCCTCCTCCCATCTGGCAGGCGCTACAGGAGCCTCCGCTCCAGCACCAGCAGACTTAAGAACAGTTTTTTCATGAGGCTGTGTGTCTCATGAATGCTACACGGACACTTTAATTTACATTGCACTCCCTCTACTGCACCCTCGCACCTTCTGTACTGTTAATGCACTTTATTCATCACCAAGCCTACTGTACACATGTTTACATACTGTATACTCATGTTTACATACTGTTCTCATATTATCTCTACCTCAGATGTTATTTTCATTCTGTACATAACGCCTACTTGCACTACTCTTACAGTTGAAACATTCATTTGTAAATGCTGGTTTATACATTCATATATATGTATATAGATATGCTTATATATGTATATATTTATTATTACGGCTCGTTATGTAAATAATACTGTACTTGCACTTCTGGTTAGATGCTAACTGCATGTCATTGGCTCTGTACCTGTACTGTGCACAATGACAATAAAGTTGAATCCAATCTAATCTAATCTAATCTAATCTAAAGTTTGGATAGGAGACAAAGTGGGATTCAAAATTCAACATCTTTATGGTAATGACCAAACTGCTTTTGTATTATTTCTGATGGTTGAAAAATTCTGTCACTCAGTACCAACATTTAGTACCTAATTGGCCAATAGGTATACTAATTCCTAAATTCTGACTGTTGATTGACTTTTACAGTCAGCAATCCCTACTGAAATCGATTTTAAACTATTACCCAGCCTTACAGAAGACATGAGATGACTGAGTTTCGAGTTTCCAGTTTCATTGTTGATCAATATTAATCATGATCACTCTTCATCATTTTCTCTTGATTAATTCATTTATAACACTTACACAACATTTACTCCACAGCCATGCTCAGAATCAGAGACTATATAACATAATAAACCTCCACCTATCCCTATTTCCTTTCTCTTCTCTCTTTTTCGCTTGTCCACTAGCTCAAGGTCATGTCTCCACCTCGGTGGTTCTGTGGCACTGTGAGGAAGCGGTGTAAGGCAAACACTGAAATGAACCCTCTCTGTTGCCTTTACTCTGGAACACATCATGACCTTCACTGGCAGCTTCTGCCCCTCTCTATAAGAGGGATAACACTAGCATTAATTTAATCATGCTTTCATGTTACAAACAGCCTCAATTCATAAGCAATACTGCAAAAATACCATAGAATTAAGGAAGTATGAATAAGAAATAGGGGAGACACGCTGGTGCAGTGGGTGTGCTGTCATCTCGGCAAGATTTGATTCTTGGGCTGGGTAACCAGGGCCCGTCATGTGTGGAGCTTGGATGTTCTCACTGTGTCTGCATGACTTTCCTACCACAGTCCAAAGATATACAGTTTCTAGATGCTAAATTGCCCCTAGGTGTATGTTAACGTGCAGGTGTGTGTGTTTGCCCTACGATGGACTGGTGACCTTTCATGGGTGTGTCCTGCCTTCTGCCCAACGAATGCTGCGGTCCAGCACCCCCTATGACGCAGATGGATAAACGGTGTTGATGAAGAGTAAGTAAAAAATGAGGGAACAAGAAATAAGCCTTAATGAGACCTTTCATTTTTCCTTTTAAGTCTGTGTATATATGTATATAAACACTGATCGCTGATAAGACACGGCTATGACAGGGCCATCGTCTACATTTACATATTTTACAGATTTCCTTATTTAATGCATCATACATTTCAGCTAAATGTAGTGTTAAAATTGTGACTACATGTGGGTCAGTTCATGCTCCGGCACAAAAGGATCTCCAAGTAATTATAACTCATCACAGGAGTGAAACAGTGTGCAGTGACCCAGCAAGGCTCTCATGCAGAGAAGAAAGGCACTGCTATAGAAGGCTGGGGAGAGGGCCAGCAGAGAATAAACAACATGGACTTTGATTTCAGACTGGATATGAGACCCTTCACGGCCTATCGATCTGTTACATGATTTAATCAAAACAGATTGAGAGACTATTCCCCAGTTTGCTCTTCTGATTAAGTGGCTGCTCGCCACATTTCCCTACTTGACGCTCTATGCTTGCAAGAGTACTGTCACAGTGATGCAAAGATTTCATGGCTGTTATTAACATGGAATGCATATTATTATATCAGTGACTAAATTAAAATTATAATTCTTAGTCTTAAAATCATTTAAATAATAAAATCACTGTCATGATAAAACCTCTTTTAGTGGATTTACCTTCTGTTGTGTGGAAGTAAAATTTAGATAATTAAGCTTAGTCTTCAACATTCTCATTTACAATCATAAATGTGGTGAATATTTTGTTTTTTTACTCCACCACTTCTTTTCTAACCTGTGACATCTCTTCTAATCTCTTCTAATCCAATGACAGACAGAGGTCTTAAAAAGGATGCTGCATCCTCTGGGCCATCATTTTCCACATCCTAATTTAACTTGGAATTACAATGTGCAGATCCAAGGGGAGGATCCATCTCAATTTCAAGCCCTAATGTCAACAATATGAATGACTGACCAGCAAACAAAAATGCATTTTAATTTTTAATCAGTATAAAAAATTTAACATAATATGACTGCTCATACTCTCTCAGTCTGCTCTGATAATACACTCTTAAGTATAAAGGTTCTTAAATGGTTCCTGGCTTGGACAGTCCTAGGGGGAACATATATTTATTACATTATGGGGAATCATTTTCATCATGTAGAATGTAAAAAGAGTTCTCACATTAAAAAATCAAATAACCATCCACTCAAACGTTCTTTAGGGCAGGGGTTCTCAAAGCTGGTTTAAGAACCACTGCTTTAGGGAACCAATTATGGCTCTTCTATTTTAATGAACCACTTTTGGTATCCTGTCTACCTGCCTCTCTTCCAGCCTGTCTACCTGCCTCTCTACCAGCCTGTCTACCTGCCTCTCTACCAGCCTGTCTACCTGCCTCTCTTCCAGCCTGTCTACCTGCCTCTCTACTAGCCTGTCTACCTGCCTCTCTTCCAGCCTGTCTACCTGCCTCTCTTCCAGCCTGTCTACCTGCCTCTCTACCAGCCCGTCTACCTGCCTCTCTACCAGCCTGTCTACCTGCCTCCCTACCAGCCTGTCTACCTGCCTCCCTACCAGCCTCTCTACCTGCCTCTCTACCAGCCTGTCTACCGGCCTTTTCCCAAGCCTCCCCAGCTGCCTCCCTACCAGCCTGTCTACCTGCCTCCCTACCAACCTGTCTACCTGCCTCTCTACCAGCCTGTCTACCTGACTCTCTACCAGCCTGTCTACCTGACTCTCTACCAGCCTGTCTACCAGCCTCTCTACCAGCCTGTCTACCTGCCTCTCTACCAGCCTGTCTACCTGCCTCTCTACCAGCCTGTCTACCTGCCTCTCTACCAGCCTGTCTACCTGCCTCCCTACCAGCCTGTCTACCTGCCTCCCTACCAGCCTGTCTACCTGCCTCTCTACCAGCCTGTCTACCTGCCTCTCTACCAGCCTGTCTACCTGCCTCTCTTCACTCCTTTATACCTGCCTCTCTACCAGCCTGTCTACCTGCCTCTCTACCAGCCTGTCTACCTGCCTCTCTACCAGCCTGTCTACCTGCCTCTCTACCAGCCTGTCTACCTGCCTCTCTACCAGCCTGTCTACCTGCCTCTCTACCAGCCTGTCTACCTGCCTCTCTACCAGCCTGTCTACCAGCCTTTTCCCAAGCCTCCCCACCTGCCTCCCTACCAGCCCATTTATTTGCCTTTGTAAAGAAAATCAAAGGCAGACTGGATCAGCTCCACTATAATGGAGAGATCATGGTGCGTGTGCACTGTGTGTAGTTGTAGGCTACAGTAAAAATAGGTGGCAACCAATTTCTTTTTAAACAAAGGCAAACAGTGGCCAGTGGCCTGACCTGTACCATTCACGCATGACTGACACTGAATCAGCTCCCAGTGTCCACATTCAATTTCATTCAACTGCACTCAAAACACTCTTACCCATGCTTAACATTTCTGCTGTGTACGGTCTTAACTACTTACAGAGTTTAATATTGCTGTGCATATACAAAATCGTAAACTTTTAATTCTGTGATAAGACATTTCCTCAGACACTTTCTGGATCATTAAAAAACAAACTCTTAAAAACATTTCTCTGTAAAAGGCAGCATTGTTGCTTTTAGCTCCCAAAGGTCATTTGTAAGGTGGGTTAAAAAGATACATGTAATTTGACTAGATCTGATTTTAATAATAAATAGGCCATATTGTGGGAAACTGAATTTTATTCTTTCTTTTACAAATAAAGCAGTATGTTGTCGTGTGTAAGCACTGTTTTAAAATGCCCCACTCACTCCTGAGTCTACAGCCTACACACGGAATCTATGCTGCAAAACCAGCCTGCTTAAAATTCAAGTAATCTTACTCATTTACATATATCTGCCTTTCATCCTACAGAAGCTTAGCTCTCCCCATTCATGCTGAAGTTATATAGAGTGTTTCAAAGAAGAGTGCTGTTTGAATGGCTTACAATACATGACAGTCAAGGACCATTTGTATAGTAGCTTCTTTGATTCTAAGGGATAAAGAGTTGTTGGCAAAGTGTCATGTAAAAATGAATTGTCTGGGTGCATAAAGAAATGGGCCCTTTAATGTCTGTTAATACAACAAAAATGTTCTTCCAATTTTGGGATCAATTTTATTAGTGCATTCATCATGAAATGTTCGCATAATATAAATCTCAGGTCATGTTTCCCAGTGTGTGGGGAGAAATAGCATAAAAGACTGTATATCATGCACCTGCTTATGCTTTAATGTCAAAGTTTCAAAGCAGGCACAAATTCAGCTGGCACCACCTTAGACGACTGCAACAAAATAATAGACACAAGCTGTCACTTTCAGGACATATCGCCCCAAACGACCCAGACAGATGCCATACACTACAATACTACTGCAACCTAGAGAACATTAATCTCTGGCACAATTCACCTTCGGTCATACTGTGCCGTTCGACCACGTGAAGTTCAGTGACTAAATACAGCAGACTGTATCCTGACCTATAGCAGACAAAATGCCCAAAGGATTTTTACACCCAGACAGTAAGTTCAGCAGAGAAGCAGGTGATATAAAGTCTCGAGAGGAGAAAACAGAAAAGGAGTCTTTACCTGGGCTACCTGCCCCTCCTTGTGCCTCCATCCAGTAAGCCAAGAATCTGAAGCTGCTGTCTACAGCAGCAACATGGGTGTGGAGCACTCAGAATATGCACAAAGAAAAAGAAACAAAGAGAGAGAGACTGTGAGTACGAGCGCCAACTCCCACCACAGCATCAGTGAGGCTCTACTCTACAGCTTTTCTCCACCTCCTTTATGCCTGCTGATCCTCCTATCCTCCACACTCCCAGCCATTCACGAGCGGAGCCTGCTCACTGCCAGAGAGAGAGAGAGAGAGAGAGAGAGAGAGAGAGAGAGAGAGAGAGAGAGAGTGGGCTAGCGAGGGGGTAGATCGGGATAAACTCTGCAAATCACTGAGCCACTTTGCTCCATAAGCAGTGCATTGTGAATGATGTTGGCTATTGCAGAATACAGGCAGATCAAGAGTGAAAGGAAGAGAAAGAGAAACACACACACAGAGAAAGAGCGTACAGGACACATTGGCTGAATGCCCAGACTGAGGAGGGGAGGGAAAGAGGGTGTTGTGTTTGTTAAATACGGGATGGTGGGCTGTATTAGAGGCATAAAGAGGTGCGTGTGAGTATTTCAGCTTAGTCACTTTAGTGTAATGTACAAACCAGTGAGAAAAACATATCCAGGAGTTGTAAATCTCAGAGCCAGCAAGTCTGCTCACTCAGCATCTGTACCTAAGATAACCATTAGGATTATTATGTATTGTGGTGTACTGTCTAGAAGATAAGACCCTCATCTTTCATTCCATATGTGAGGTACTGTGTTACAGTATAGCCTGCTTGTATTGGTCAGTTCCTTATGAAAACACATTTATTTACACATTAACAATAAACTCTGCATAAATCACTTTCTGAGATGTAAACAATGGCTTTCATATTATTTTGATATGAAATGGTGCTCTGCAGAGAGACAAATGTTTTTTTATAAAGGGGACCTTTATGTTTATTTTTAGGTTCCTAATTTTATTTGGGGTCTATTGGAATAGATTATACATTCTTTAATCTTTCCAAAATGCTTCATTTTCCTCATACTGTATACCTGTATTCACCTTCTGTCTGAGACCCTCTGTTAGAGCTCTGGTGTTTTTAAGCCCACCTCAGATCACCCATTTTATTCTGAATGGTCAACCACTATAGCAGCATCCTGCTACAAGTTCAACCCCAACACTGTTGTGACTATTCTTACAATTACATCAGTTATGCTGCATTAGTTTGAGCCGAGTCCGATCCTGAAATCCTGGCAGAACTAGTTGGTAGACCCAATGTACCTCTGCAAGCAACACCGGAAAACTAAAAACTGGTAAGTGTTTACTCTTTTAGCTCTCTGTGTGTTGTGTGAGGTGGGGGACCAAGCTTACTGGTAGACAGTTTATGAAGATTGTGTTATGAGATGATGGCATCTTCCAGTAGGGGAATTCCTGGAATTGGAATTCTTGGAATTCCTGGAATTCCAACTGGGCTGGAATACCAACAAGGTGTTTCAGGAAGCTGAGAAAAGTGGTTTGGTGTTAACTTTGGACTTTATAAATTTTCAGACTGTTTACATGCACAAACAGCTACATAACACACTAAAGGAAAGGAAAAACGTAGGTCCCCCTTAACAACGCTGCTGATAAGAACCTTGTAAATCTCTGGCATCTTTTATATGTATTTTGAGATTTTATATAACTTTATGCAGAGTACATTTGAAGGTATTAAAAGTTTTAGGCATATGTTGTTCATATCTTGCTTTGAACAAATTTAGATTTCTCAGCACATTTCACATTTCACCTGGTTATACCGCTTCTTCATGTACTTGGAGGACCTTTAGCTAGACAAATCATGGTAAGTATGTATATATATATATATATATATATATATATATATATATATATATATATGCATAGGCTACTATACATCTGCAACCAAGCTCCTAAATAAGAGCCAGATACTATATAGTTCCATACAACTCTGTTGCAAAAACTCAGATATAATGTTGAAAGATTATATTGAAAGAAGTATGCTTACTTCTGTACAGCTGCATTTGTGATGTAAGGAGCGCACACTGATCTTTTGAATCAACCTATTACCAAGTTCCCTATTGATGTGCAGCAGTTGAACTTCTTTGTACTTCCAATATATGTATTAATCTGAGCAAAGTTTAGGCTACTCAACCTACACCAGTCCTTATGGCTTCATAGTGAATTATCTTATTTAGCTTAGCTTCAGTCAGTGTTAAGTACAATTGAACCTGTTTGTCGTTAGTTTTAAAGATAAAACAGACTTTATATCGATTATAATTAATAAAGCTCTAGTCTAAGCACAGACAGTGACTGCCCTCTAGTGGACAAACCTGTTTACATGTTAGACAGGAACGCTTTATAAATCAACCTCATCCAAAACTCTGGGTTGATAGGGGGATTGAATTGTCACCACTGACAGTAAAGACGATCATATTTGGTGTTTATGTTGAAAACCATTTTGTTCTCAATGTTCTGTTACTACTGGGGAAATTCGTTATACACAAATGTAGGTATTTTAAGACAAAACCCAGTCTGGAACAGCGAAATAATTTAAAACGTGTTAATGACAAGAAAGCCCTTAAACTGTCGTTATTTAACCTGAAATGGCTTCTCCAGGGTTTATTTCATTATTTTATTTTGTTATTATTATTTTATTTCATTTTTTTTATTTATTTATTATTTGTATATAAAAAGTTGTTCATGCTCGACCTAGAAAGATGTACATCTGCATATTATTATATTGTCTAATGTATATTTTTTGTATTTAAGTACTGTAAGGGACAGTTTTTCACTCACCTTCACACCTGTGAAAATGTGACGTGACAATAAAAATTATTTGATTTGATTTGATTAGACACTAAATTGTTTTACATACAAATATGTGTCTTGTTTGTTTGTAGTTGATATATATACTGAAAATTCAGTAATAAAAAAAAACAAACTCATCCGAAACTGGCTCAAGTATAAACTATCGCTTCCTTTCCTTTCACACTTTTACGTACCCAAACAGACTTTAAATTCAGATTTCCATCTTAACGTTGAGTAGATTAAGCGCGAAGGTTCGTGAATCTTCGTAATACAGACGAACCCAATTCTCGCGAGATTTAAGCATGTTGCCATGGCGTCGCGTTGTTTACAAGCCTCTAGAACAGCGAAGCAGTAAACACCGATTCTTCATTTATCTGGAGGACCTTTAACTAGATGTCATGGTGAGCACGAATGCACTGCGGAGAGATTACCTTGTCGGTTATTTATCCTTATTTGTATGCTAGTCAGCGTTTGCTAGCTGAGTAGCTAACGATAGCTGTACAGCTAGTGTTAGCAGCTAACGAACCTTAGCAAACCAGTTACACAGCTTACTTACATGACATTAGTAACATGTACTTCACTGTTAAAAAGTGTAAATATGAATTTTTCAGCCTCCAAAAAAGAAAGGCGCGAAGGCTGCGAAGGGCAAGAGCCCCACAGTTGTGGACGGGCTTTCCACGGAGGAAATGTCGAAGGAGCAGGTAACATTAATGTGTTCAAATTGGTCTTAGCGGTATTAACTCGTATACGGCTGTTTAACCGATTTAAAAAAAAATCCCCATTATTGATAATGAACTTGGCTCAGGTTTGGGAAGTCTGGAAACGCACGGAATTTTAAAATGTCTAATTTCTAGACCTGGAATTATGTAAAGATTTAGAAGGTGTTTTGGATGTTCTGTTGTCAGAGTTTACTCAATACGCCAAGCTGAATCTAAAAAAATGCATATCACATTTTGTGATTTACTGTTCTGTGGTATGGGAGGCAATCCAGAAAAAAATCTCAAAAGATATGAAACCCCTTCATGAGGACAGGGTAATATATTTGGACCTAAAATGAGATTATTATAAGTCAAAGGTCATTGGAAGTTTTTGCAAAAATTACTTGCTAAATTAAACGTTCTTTTCTGCTCATTTCACTCATTACCTTCACATCTCTTTTTTTCATTAGCTGGAAGACCACATTGTCCGCTTGCGTGAGGAGCTGGACAGAGAGAGGGAAGAGCGCAACTACTTCCAACTTGAAAGAGATAAAATCCATACCTTCTGGGAGATTACTAAAAGACAGCTAGAGGAGAGGAAGGCTGAACTCAGGAACAGAGACAGAGAAATGGAAGAAGCTGAAGAGCGCCATCAAGTCGAGATCAAGGTAATTAATCTGTAGCGTGTAAAGATTTTGTGTTTCTTCATAATGCGACATCTAATCACATCTAAATACCCCTTGAGTGTTGGTGTTTACTGTTATGTCGTTTTTAGGTGTATAAGCAGAAGGTGAAACACTTGCTGTATGAACAACAAAATAGTATTTCAGAGCTTAAAACAGAGGGAGTGCTTGCCACCAAACTCATGCAAAAAGAACATGCAGACCTGGAGAAGGAACTGCGGAAAGGCATGCGCACACTAAAAGTGGACCTCAAAGAACAGGAGCTCTCTAATGAGAATTTAACAAAGAGCCTGAAACTGGTAAATGCAAGATTTTTCTTTTTCGAAAGGCATCATGATCTGTTTATGTTGAGGTTATGATAATGAAAATGCTTACTTCCAACAGAAACATGATGAAGAAATTACCACCCTGAGGAATGATTTTGAGAGACAAGTGCGAGGTACTGTGTTGACAGTTGCTGCACTTTAATTGGTCTTCACACGTGAACTATATGTGTAGATGATGTTAATGATAACTTACCATGTCTCTTGATTTTACAGTACGTATGCTGTGGTTATGTTTTTTCTCTATAGAAATAGAGGCTAAATATGAGAAGAAAATGCAGGCACTGCGTCAGGAGCAAGATCTGAGTCGCAAGACTGAAATCCGGGAAACAGAGGAACGGAAGAACAGCCAGATAAACACACTGATGAAAAACCATGAAAAAGCTTTCAGTGAAATTAAAAACTATTATAATGATATTACCCTCAACAACCTTGCCCTTATTAACCTACTTAAGGTAAGACAATACTGATAATTAATGTTGTATTAAATAAAAAATATGAATTAACAAATAATCTAAATAAATAGAAAGATCAAAGATTAAATTCTGAATGTCGAAGCCTGTGGGCTTCACATTTTGTAGATTCAAATTTATGAACTTGCTTTTCTTTGTGGCTTTAATATCCGTGCATGACATAACTACAGTTATCTCTTCTTCCCTCTATCTTTGTGCAGGAGCAAGTGGAAGAAATGAAGAGAAAGGAGGAGAGACTGGAGAAAGAGAAGGCAGAGTTGCTGCAGCAGAACAAGCGTCATACGGAGCCTCTGCAGAAGGCCACTAAGGAAGTTGCAGAGCTCCAGAAACAGCTTGCCAACTACAATAAAGACAAAACCTCACTGGCGGTATATTGCATAATCATTCATGGGCTCCTCTAGGCTCACTCTGTAGCACTTGCAATATAGAAACTATTGAATATTCAAGTTCTATACATTTGTTCAATATCATTCTGTTGGTTCATAACTGCTTGATAATTCTGCCCATAAATTTGTATTACAGGTGTTAAGAAATTGCTATGTTGTGTGTGGATCATGGTAATTGCTTATACCGGCCCCTAAATGGACATTTTTCACCCCTGTTTTAGAGAGCCAAAGCTCAGCTGAAGGTGGCAGACAAAGAAATGAAGGACCTGAAATGGGAGCATGAAGTATTAGTGCAGAGATTTAGCAAGGTGAGAGGTAATATTGAAATATATGTACTGTATGTACACTATTAAATCCGCTGTGGGTTCTATTTTGTGTATATTAAAAAAATTATCCAGTGTTCATTCTTACAATTTTGTAAAAGTAATGTTCTGATTCTACTTTGAATATTGCTAGTGCTGTTTAATTTAATTTACAATTAAATGCAAAAATGTGAGTCAAAATCTATACGACATTACTTTTTAGGCATATATCTTAAAATCCCCTCTCTCATTTATCTTCCTGCAGGTGCAGCTGGAGCGTGATGAACTCTACCAGAAGTTCACCAAGGCTATTCAGGAGGTGCAACAGAAAAGTGGCTTTAAGAACCTGCTTCTGGAGCGGAAGCTAGATGCACTTACAGACACACTAGAGAAGAAGGAGGCCCAGCTTAATGAGGTTCTTTCAGCCTCAAATTTAGACCACACTGCCCTTAATGTGGTCACTCGTAAGCTTGAGGTATGGTGCTTTACCAAAACTTCTGTTCTTTAAAATGTACTTGTTAGTTTGGTTGGCCAACATGTTGTTGATGACTTTCTCAGAAGAACGCTTAGCTCTTTTTACAGTTTTATTTGTATAGCCACAAACACTGTCTGTCATTGAAGCCCCTGTATTTTTGGTTTGTTTGTGTTATAGGTATGATTTTTTTGTTTGTTTGTTTAGTTTCTCATTCATTTTTGTGTGCCTTTTGCTTAAAGGATGTGTTGGATTCCAAGAATGTTGCTATCAAGGATCTGCAGTATGAACTAGCTCGTGTCTGCAAGGTGAGTCAGCACAGGAACCGTGTTTCTTGTTTATTAATCACATCCTCTTTAGAATTTGCATTAAATGTCTTTAATCATTTTACATTGTGCAGAAGTAAATATATATTTAACAAGTGGAAGGCCTGTACCTTAATAGCCTCCATTGTCCCATAGGCTCACAATGACTTGTTTAGGACATGTGAGGTGAAGCTTAAAGCTTTTGGCATTCCTGTGGAGGAGCTGGGCTTCAAGCCCCTGGAGATCAGCATGGCAAAGCACACTCTGGGCCAGGGTCCAGCAGGCCTGGTGTCTGCACCCCTCTGACAAACTGCTTTATGAACCGCTCAACTCTTACACACACTTTTACCTCTGTCACCAACAGTGCTCTTACACCTGTCTTTGTTTATTTTAATCCAGTCCAAATAAAAAAAATATATATGAAGCATTTTATGTTTCACTGTCAGAAGAGAAATTCTTTATTTTGGTTCTGGTGTTCTTAAAGATGGATTCAAGGTCTTCTAATGAAGTGCTTCCTAGTCCTGTTTCTGGAGGACACCCTGTCCACCCTGTTTTGGTAGGAAAACACAAAAATGCCCTGGTGGTTCTCTAGGACCAGGGTTGGAAACCGCTATTCTAATGGGCTCAGTACAAAGAGAAATGGCTGTAAATGCACACATGGAAACACCAAAAAGCTGAGCTGGCTGCATGCCAGTAAGTAATTCGGTTGGGTTTACTGGAGTACATAAATGCATAAGCTCACAAAGAAAATGATTCCTCATTCTGAACTCTCTTTATATATTTAATAAGGTCGAACTAAACTGGACAGCTTTTAAGAAAATTCATAACAGTCATCACTTGTAAAGATTCATCCACTCGTAATTGAATTATGTTCCATGTGGTTCATATTTCCTTGCTGAAGAACATCCACTAAAGAAGTTAGTTCATGCTTACCTGCAGTAAATGCAGCCTACAGTCATCCAAATTTTGAAAAAGAAAAAAAGGCTTTTGAAGGCTTATGAATGAAGGTATTTGAAGTTTTTCAGAGTTGGAAGGATGTCAGCGTAATGCAACAAGCATTGTACTGGATTTTGAGATTTTCCCTTTTAAAAAATCATGTTTCACATGTAAACAAACATGTGGTTTTTGGCACACTTTATATGTTAACAATGTGCTACCACATGAAAGAAAATTTGATTACTTGTAAATCAAGTATGTAACTCATATAATTTAATACCCTACACCTGAAATGTAAATTACTTTATTAAGGATAATAAAAAAAATTCAAAGAAAAGGTAGTGGTGTGTACAGATGTGTTATATACACTCACCATCAAAGAAATAATTGCACCCAGAAGGAACAGTTGGACTGCAGTGCTATTGGGAGGTAAGATAAAATACCAAAGACAAGAAATGATAAATTTAGACTGACATGGGGCATGTTTTTTGAGCTACACTCAGTATGGGATTCAGCATGGAGTTGTAGAGCTTCCTGATCGTGTCCTGTGATAATCCATCCCATGCAGCTTTAATATCCTCACACCGTTCCTGCAGATCTTGAGGTAGAGGTAGGAAGGTAGAGTCACAGCAGACCTTCTGGACTCGCCACTGACGATGAGCCACTGCATGACAGTCTGGCGCTAAACCATTGCAGTCATCGGCGATTGTGACGTGGGGTTATGGGTAGTCGTCGTGATTATCTGCGTGCATGTAGCCCTGCGCTGTACAGTCGTCAGTGGTGCTGGCACTACCAGGATTACTCATGGAGGGCATCACTGCTCGCTGAATGTCCGTAGTCGTGGCTGTCGGGTCAGTCAGGTACAGTGATAGGGCCCGTCCTTGCTTACGTCACGTGCGCGTGCCTAAACATCTATCATACGCATGTCTTACTTGCTACATTGCTAAAATGATGAAAACGTTTAAAGGGCCCATATGGTGGAAAACCGTATTTCCCTCACTGTGTTAAATTAATTAAAATAAGTTAAAAAACGACTCTGAAGAAACATTAGCAAACACTGCTAAAGTTTTAGCATTCCAAAACCCATTCCATGCTGTCTTTATATGGGTACTGTGCTGCAAAAACATTTTTAATTAAATGTTTCTTTGATGTCACAGCAACCGACTTATTTACACATATCCACCTATTCAGCCTACTGCAGTTTAACTGCGCTCATTTATACTGAAAATCTAAGTAATGTTTCAGCTCTGAGTATTTTCTGAATGAGCCTCAATACAAGACAGCCAATCCGAACAGGTTGTTTATCTGTCAGTATTAAAGGCACAGTAACAAAAACAGTCTATTTCTCTTTAACGTTTTAAGGGATAGACGACTGTCATGAAAAATGAATTGTGGTCATGTTTTGTACATTAAACCACACATGTGTTAAAAGTTAATCTTGAAGGAGATAATACAAACAGAGAAATGTAGGAAAAGGGCCCTATTTCCTCTGGACAGATAACGCGCGATGGAAGTATTAGAATTACTTTGTATTTGGCGCCACCTACTGGAATAATGTAGGTAATGCTGCTTAGTTTCAATACCATTCATGCGATCTCCGCTTTCATCCCTTCTTATTTCTGACATTTTCATTTAATAAATTAAAGAATAACATTATTCTTTTAATTAAGAACATGACCCACTTAAGTACAGACACAGCATAATGACAGGCTAGAGAGGCACTCCGTCCCACGGATGGGGAAAGACGAAACGAGGTTTGACCTCTGTAGGGCCCCGTAGAATGAATGGATTGTAATTTGACAGGCGAGCAGCTGCTGTTGTGAAGTTTGAGGTTATGGAAGAGCACAGAGACCAACGTGTCTGTTTTTCGTCGTCGTGTTGTCCAGGTCTGATGTAGATACGAGCACTAAAGTATGGAACAAGCTATTCTTATAAATCAAGGTAACCGAGCAAGTTCTAGCTGTAACCACTATGCGTGCTGACGTGTGGTTTTCACTCCTGCAGCTAAAATGCGTGCACTTGTGTTTACTCATGTGGTTAAAGGGGCTACGAAATGGGACATTCGTCAAAAAGTGTGGGATTACATCGAGGAGAAAAATCTGGCCAATTTCCCCCGACCAGTGCACCACCGAATTCCCAATTTCAAGGTAGCCATTCTGTTTATAAGTGGTGTTAGTTTGAAGTGTTTATTGATTGACTAATTGATTAATTGTCTGACTGACTTGATTGGTTGATTGATTGATTAAATGCTTATTTGATCTGACTGATGTGATGTTGAACTTCCTGATTTCCTCAGTCATGCAGTATTTTGTGTGTTATGATCTGACAGGCAGCTGCCCAGGCCTGTAACAGGCTGCCTGTTCTGCAGGAGTTCAAGTCCAGCAGGGTGGTCAAAATGAACCCAGACAAGCCACAGCAGCAGGCCCGTTTTCACACTCTTAGTGTAAGTGACCTCCTTTTCATACCACTTTCTTCTTCCTCTTTAGGGGGCTTACGGAGCCTGCGATAAGATCGTAAGATTAGAGGTCTTCACCAAAACCTGTGAAGTCAAGGTGGATCCAGATAAGCCATTGGAGGGTGTTCGGCTAGCTGCCCTGCAGGTACCATTGACAGTAAACCGTACCGTAAAGCAGTGTTCTGTCTTTGTATGTAGAATTAATTTAGGTAGGTTAAGTAATATATAATATTGTATAATTTGGGCAATTTTCTCTTTTGTATGTTTTACATTTCTCATGACATCTAATATACTCTGTACTCTGTCTGTTATTTTAGGCTAGAAAAACATTGCTGGTCCCGACACCTCGATTGCGCACTGGACTGTTTAACAAAATTGTTCCCCCACAAAATGCAACCAAGGAGGATCTGCGAGTGTGCTCCACTTCTCAGGTTCTATATGCATACACACACACACATGTTTTATGAAGTTGAGATGCTGTAAATCCTGTATTTATACTTTTCCTCAATTCCGTAGAATTAATCCAGATGTTGAAAGCTAGAATCTTAGTGATCCACTCAATAGTTTGTTTTGTCCAGGGAGTTAAAGAGTTCAGTGTTCCAATCGGTTTAGATGCAAGAGTTCAAGTGGATCTAGTAGTGGTTGGTTCTGTGGCTGTATCTGTGAAAGGTAAGCTTGTTTCACTTACATGGTAACATTTTATTAGATTGTATGTCTGGTTATGAATATAAAGAATGTTTTCCTATTAGGTTACAGGATTGGGAAAGGTGAGGGATATGCAGATATGGAATATGGCATGATGGCCTCGATGGGAGCTGTGAATGAATCCACTGTGGTTGTGACTATTGTTCATGATTGTCAGGTGAGAACTCCTAACCCATGTACAGGAGCTCCATGTGTCAATGTATACAAAACAGAATCCACCACTTCCTGGCAGTTCATGGTTGGAAAATATTTAATTAACGTGTGTTATGATGCAAAACAGGTGCTAAATATTTGTCTCAGCTATTAGGCATTCAAATTACAGCTGCTTCCTCTGTGTGTTATGTAAGCACCCTGAACATTTTCTAGACAGACAACTGAAGGAAATGGAGAGACATTTTCTAGATCTCTGTTCCATTTAGTCACATATTCTGGCTTTCCTTACTTACAGAGTCCTTACTGAGAAAAAAAAAAATTACTAAACTTCCGTTTTCAACAGGTTGTGGACATTCCAGAAAAACTGACTGAAAGCCACGACCTCTGTGTGGACTATATCATCACTCCAACTAGGATCATCAAGACTGAGTGTCAGCACCCCAAGCCACATGGCATTATTTGGTCGAAGGTAACTAAAATCACTTAGGTTGCCATCAAGCATTGATGAATGAAAACTAAAAAATCCTCCTGTTATAAAAGATACAGATATATCAGATATAATAACAGATATTATTAAGAACTTGTATTTCATAATTCTTTTCTCTTTTCAACATCATATAATTCAAATACACTTGAACACTAATTACACACCACAGTTAAGGATAAATAGTGCGTGCATTTTGTAATAACCATTGCACTGCATTATCCCTCATTTACACACCAGTACTGGCAACAAACTGAACACGCTTATGACTAGCTAGTTTACTATGCAATCAGTCATAACAAAGATATTCCTTTAGCAGGTGGTGTGTGGCACTGAGACTAATGAGCAGTAGTGATACTTGCATAAAGATGAATTAGCATAACTCTGGTCAATTTAATTTTAAATATGAATTTGACTGTAAATATTTATTAAATATAATACAGTTTTTAGGAACACAGTTAAATGACAGGTATGTTTTTGTGATTTCTCTCAATTGATTTAGAGTTTTCAGCTTTTGTAGTCTTTCTCACTGAAATAATTTGAGGCATGTTTATTCATCCATTAGGCTTTCAACAACATATGTTTTTGCAAATGGAGAAATCAAAGGTCTTCCTCTGGAACTTTGAGACTCATGGCTCTGTCCCAAGCAGTGTATATAAATGACATAAACATAAACAAAAAATCAGCCTTCTGGTCATAAGGGTGTGGATTGTGTACATGGTGAGCAACACCTCTGCCCTCAACCAACAGAGTGGTGTTCCCACTCAAGCAAACATATCATACCATATACAATAAGCATCCCTGGGCAAGACTCCCAATATTGTTTCAGCTCCCTTAAGCAGCAGCGGTGTCAGACACAACATGTTAAATAACAGTAAAGGAATGTTTTCCTAAACATAGTAAAGATCTTTAAAGCATCAATTGCATTGTACTGTAGTTTACCAGAGTTTCATCTGACATAAGCGGTTTTACCATAGTAATAACAATAAAGCTAATTTCAGTAAATGCAAATACTAGAAAAATGAAGATCATTTTGTAGATATACAGTTTAATTCTATAAACAAATAATTTAATAACTACAAAATACAGCATGTGTGATTTATCTACATACATTTAACCTCAGCAGCTACTAGAAAACTCTGGTTGCAGTATTTTTTATTAATACTCAAATACAGCCAATAACAGTACAGTAAAGGTACATGCTTATAAATGCTGAAAGCACAGCTACAATTACCTCTTTCAGGCTACATGATAGACATGACAGTGTGACCAAATACTCTTTAGCTTGACACAGACCGCTAGTAAAATTCTTCCTTGTGATCGCGTCACTTTGCTTTTAGATGTTCACAGAAATTCATATTTGTTCTCTTTATATGGCAACAATCTGATGGCCCTTGTCTCAGTGAATCAGTGGCCATGTGCGTTTTCCATGGTGGCTTTGAGCCATCTTAGTCAGCCAAAGTCTGGAGTCTTTTGAGTCAAGGAAAGGGGCATGTGATCGTACAAAGGATTTGTGGTTCTGCACTCCTGGCATTCATGGCTGTCTCTTATTACATGGAACAGGAGCGGTCTAGAGGTCACAGTAAGAACAATAGGACGTGTATATCCTGTACAAAACTGGCTATGGTCATAACACTTTTCCCCTGGAGATCAGAAAGACATCTTAATATAGCTGTGGGGGGAAGCAAAATATTTCTGCTGATAACGATGAGTTACTGCTATAGATATCAAAGTTCAAAACATACAAATGTGCATCATTTCCTAAAATATACTTGTTCTGTTTTCTATCATGATATTGATATCTCACGTCCGAGTTATTTTTGACAAATTTAAATGGATTTAGTGTAGAATCAGTGTAAATGATTACCCAAGGAAAAGGGTTCATGTGATCATGTGTTTTCTACACTAAGGGATAAAAGTCTTTTACCCTTTATCCAGTTCTGTCTGGCCCTCTTATTTCCAGGCTTTTCACTAACCTCACTAAATACAACATCAAACCCACTTGTCCATTCTCTCCAACCCACAAACAATGTAATTGTTATGTCTGCAGTTGGACGCCGAGATGCTGGATAAAATTCCCATCCTGAAAAAACTACGAGCTCTGGAGCAGAAGGCTGGCAAAGACGTCACGCTAAAGGTATCCTCTGTTGAAAGTGAGAAACCTAAGGTGGAGCCTAAACCCGAGGCTAAACCCAACCCTAAGCGTGATCCAAAGAATAGGCCCCAGCAGGACCCCAGACATAAACATAATGAAAGTGGAGCTGAGAGACCTGAGGGAGGTGCTGTGGAGCACAAGCATCCTCAGGGTTCCACCAACACTCTTTATCTGGGAGGGATCCCGACTGGACTGCGGGTGAGCGAGCTGAAAACCGTGCTGAGGGAGCGTAGCGCTGTGCCCCTCAGGCTCACCTGGCAGGGGGCGCAGCACAGGGCTTTCCTGGAATACAATGATGGGCCAGCAGCTGACCTCGCCCTGAATGCCCTGCAGGACCTCTCTATCAACGGCCACACCCTGAAGGCTGAGCGAGCTAAGAGCCAGAGGGGCAGCCACAGGCCTAACCAAACACTGCAGAGGCCCCACTATAAGGAACCCAAAGGAGCAGCTCACCCACCAACAGCCACAGTCAGCAGCAGTTAGGTAGAGAAAAGGTTCAAACAAGGTCAACACAGATGAGTGGAAAAAGAGTGTAAGATTTCTTTGGCAGTAGAAATCTGTGATGATTGTCGCACCTTGATTACTGGTGTGGGTAGAGTGCTCTATAAAGGTTATAATAAATATGGTGGCAAACTGCTATAGCATGTGCAGTGCTAGGGTGTTTATTTAACAAAAGGTGCAGGAAAATTAAAAAAAATTAAAAAGTAAGCCAAACAAAAATATTTACAATATCTATAAAGTTTGAGGAAACAATATCAAACAGATAACTGGCGCTTTCATGGGTCTGTCTGTGTTTTCTATGGATGTTTGCCTCTTAGAGTGAAAATAAAACTGGAAACTAGTATAACTGTGCTCTGTCCTTATAGGGTGAGTACTATTTATGCTATGAGCCTCAATAAACCGGCCACTGGTCAGTAAATATAATTTAATTCTGGCTATAAGTTAACTCTATCACTCCTACCAGTATTATATCATTATATAGTCTGTAATGATAGTTATAACAGTTACAGCATGCTGCAGGAAAGGCTTTTTGAGGTTTACCATGGTGGAAATAACCTTCGTAATATATTGTGTGGCCCGTATGATGCAGCCTCTTACTATCTGTGTATAGCCTTGGAAAGAATTTCTGGGTCTTTGGTGAAACAGCTTTGATTAACCCCAGAAACTAGACCTGTTGGTGGTTCCAGTCTATTCAGTCTATTCCTCATTTCCATAACTACGTATCCAGCATACCACTGCCGGAGCAAATCCTAGAACTAAATCTCCAAAATGACGACTTTACAGGAGAAGGCAAAACCAGGCTTTTAATCTAAGTCAGTGTAATCAGACATTTGTCCAAGTCATTTGGACCATTGTTTTGGTCCATTAATCATCAAATATTTATTTACAATGCACAGGCAACAGGTACTGTCCAATTATGTCAGAAACTAAATTTAAAAAATGGTGAGAAATGGAGATACAAGTTTTTGTTTGGACATTAGTGGTATGTTGGTATATTGGTTTAATATTAGTCATAAAGGTAACTAATATTAACAACCCAAAGTTATTAACCTGCTTCCATGTTATAATTTGTAAAAAATAATTACAGGAGTAAAACTACATCCACATAAGCCTGAAACCTCCTCAAACTGTAGCTGGCAGTGTGATCTGAGGCAGACCCTTTCCTTCTGCAGATAGCATTGGGAAAGGCAATTTTGAATCTCTGAACTCTGTAAACTCTGAGGTTAGATCCACTTCCCAGTTCCTCGCTATGGTAACTAATGTATCCTGTATGTTACAGTAGTTCCATAGCAGTCATAAAGTCATATGTGGTAGCTGTAATATTAATAACCATGTAATACACCCAGAGGGGCAAATAAGCTGGGCTCATCTGGTCATAGTAAAACCCGTAACACAGAATCTGGAACACTCCTGTGGTGAGGAACCACGATAAGGCCTCTGACGTGTACACCTGATCGATAAAGCGCACAGAAGCCTCAACTCAGGCCTAAAACCATCTCAGACTGTAGGCCGAGTTTGTTGTGCGTCACATGTGCCCGCACTAAAAGCATGCCAGGTCACGTGTTGGGAAGTACTCCAGCGCGGAGGATTATTCATTAGGCTCGGTGGTTTTACGCAAGCCTCCTGTTTGAGATGTTTGCCGACCTGTGCGCATCTTCCACCAGGATCTGGCCTTTGTGTGTTTCATAGTTCGGGTGTAGCGCTGAGCTTAGTGCGCGTGTGGAGCGGCAGCGCGAGCTTTTTATGGTGCCGTCGCGAAGCCCCCCTGACTAACAGCTGTGAATCACGGAAGAATTTTATTCGGCTACTCAGCCAAAACGCGCAGCTCTGGTTAATGTCCTCGGGATTGGATGAATGTGTGGTCCGCACTAGGCTACAGGGCAGGTTGGGCTCGTTGCCCCGGCTCTCACTGCTAACAGAGAGCTGTAATGTCTCCCAGCGCAGCGGTTAGTGTGAGGACAGCGCAGTGAGAGTGATGTGAGGGTCAGGACAGGACGCCGCTTGCGTTTTTCCTCCGAAGCTGAACGCGAGGGTCCAGTTAGAGGTCTGCCCGTGGGGCTGAACATTAGTGAGAGCCTCAGGAGAGCGGACTGAGTTTCATTCACCTGCAGCAGCCAAGATGCGCTGTATCGCTGATGTGGGGCGAAAGTGGATATTTATTTATTTATTTATTTATTTCCCGTCGATAGGGGAACCTTTTCTTTTAAACCTGATTTAGACAAATTGATTTATAAACTAATAGGACACTAGTAACCCACCTTTTATATATGTATTCCTTATATGAGATTGATAATCCCTAACCTCAGTAATATTTCCATATGATTTATCCTCGGGGTCTATTTACAGACGGTAGAAAACTATTTCGGTGTTTTTACTTCAACATGTAAACCTAACCTGGCCGCCTTAGCATTTCGACTTAACGGAACTCTTCTAAACGCTCAGTTTTACAGTGCAGATATTCCACAGGCAATATGCAATAAATACCACATACAACACAGACATTATTACAGCGTCGCTGTCCAAAAAAAAACATCCCCGAAATACCAGCTTCCCAGGAGGGAGCGAAACACATTTCACTTAATGTAAGTCAATGGAAGCAGACTTTTTTTCCCAAGCGAGTTTGGACCATTCATTTGATTAATTCATCATGTATGTAAACAGCAGCTCATGTGATCAAAAAATACAAAACGTAAAAATCGACTAAATGGAGAGACATGTTTTTCATTGGACAGTGTGTCTAGAGAACAGTGCATTTATAGCTAACTGTTTAAATGAAGTAGGTTTTTTCTTATTAAAACAGTGTATATTAAAATTATTATTATCATTATTATTATTATTATTAGTAGTAGTAGTATATTTGGCTAATACGACAGCAATAGCCGATATATTTTGATATTTAATAATATTTATATATATATTTATATATATATATATATATATATATATATATATATATATATATATTTTTTTTTTTTTTTTTTTCTTTATGGTTTGGTTTTACAGTACTCTGAATATACAGTACCGCGCGGAAGACGTGTAAGCGAATATTTCTGCAGCCCATAACATTAAAATAAATAAATATTTAATGCAGCAACGGTTAAACAGGCTTTTCTTAAGTCTTTGATATCACGGGGTTAATCCGACACCCCCCTCGACTTTCTCTCATAATGGTATTGATTGGTTTGTTGAGTTTCATACACTGACCTGACGGAACGAGTGCTGACTGAGCCAAACCTGCCCGACAACTACAGTTAACACAGTTTATATTCAGAAATTATGACGTTTTGCCTTTATTCTAGTGTTAGTTTGAACAAATGGACTCCCAGATTAATTTAATCAGTTATCATAAAAGACCTGCGTGCGTGTTTCTCCTTTTTTGGGCTCGCTCCTGTTCTTTCCTGTCCTTCTAATCTCCGTGTCAGTTCAGGGCGCGGTCAGTAGGTGGTGCTCAACCCTCTGAGAAGATCGGCTGCTCAGTTCTGCGGACTTTTGTCGTTTTTGAAGCTCAGAGCTGCCAACAATCACATTTAGGAGACCTTTGGCTGGACTGGACTGCTTGGTCAAAGGCTGTGAAGGATGGTCTCCTGAAAGTGTGAGAGGAGAGTTCCGGTGCAGTGTCAGCGCTGCCAGTGGTCATGAATGTGACAATTTAATTTGCATATGGACGCACTGTGTTGGCTGTGCGGCTCTTTAGTTAGAGAAATAAATATAGCAGTCCATCTGCAACGACTGGAGACGTCTGAGAGGGCAGGATGCTGGCTGGAATAGGTGGACTATAATAGCCTGTAATAAGAGTGCGAGCTTTGTGGTCAGTTTAATGGATCCAATGCAAGTGCAATATCACTGCCAAAAACAAACCCCGCGGCGGTCAGGAGCTCTCGACACGCAGGCAGCTCATCCTCGCCCTCGCACTGTTTTGATAAAATGGGTTTAAAGCTGGACGGACAGCGGAGTTATCACGCAGATACGCCCCACTGTGGCGCTACTGATGGGCTAGAGGCTGCAAACACTTCAAAACATAGTTGCGCAAGGGTTCCTTAGTAGAGAAACTAGTTCTATGTAGGACCATGAATGCTAAAAAAACATAACCCTGATTAACGGGTTCCCTGGATCGGGAAAGCGCTCTCCAGTTTGATGGAAGATGTGCTTTAGACGTTTCTGTATGAAACCTTCTGGTAATATACATCCGGGACTGCACACGAGGACAAGCAGCTAAAGCTCATCCTAAGCTTTTACTGTGGTCCAGCTGAGGAAGCCGAGTGGTCTCTTATAGAGCTGGTCACACGAGAAGACTACATTTCATTCCAGTATGATTTTTAAGATGCCGGTTTTCTGAGCCGAAGATGTGCTTTAGACGTTTCTATATGGAACCTTTAGGTAATAAGGTTCCATATAGAACCAAATAGGGTTGACATCGTAACATTAGAAGAACCCTTTAACTGTGTTCTTTGAGTGTTCAGTGTTCTGGTTAGTTCAGTTTAATTTCCTAAAGAATCCTTAAAAAAATTAATCTGTTTGAACAATAATATTAATATTGATAACGATACGATTAATAATGCTGATGATGACGAATTACCAAATAAAGTAAATAAAGAATAAATAATAAAGTTATATAAGAATAATGATGACGTAATTTTAGACTGTATTTCTGTGAACGTGTGTATTTTGTTAAATAACTTTAGGTAAAATAAATATTCAGTAAAACCAATATTTGGTAAAACCAGTATACAGTAAAATCACTGATGAAATCAATATTTGGTAAAAGTCAGTTCTCGGTAAATCAGTATTTGGTCGATCATATATTATTTTAAGTTAAGTTTATTTTATAATCACACGGTTTTTACTTTAAGTGGTATTAAACAAGTTTGTAGGCGTTTAAAAGGCCTCTGCCCTGTCCGATCCGCTACAGTAGCTCCACTTTCAGGAACAGGCTCTGTAGGTTTAGAGACTCCGGGCTGGTGTATGAGCGTTTTTGAACAGTTTAATTCAAACTGCATGCCATTACTGCTTTTATACACTTTTATACAAATGGTGCGTACATGACCTAAAGACATCGAAACAGGAAAAAGAAGCTACTAAAACATATTCCCTACACCATATACAGTTTTTACAGTGCTGGAAAATGACTGATCGTGTCAATACGGATATACAGACATTAAGAAAACAGCAACCAACCGAAATAACAGTGCTTACAAATTTAACCTTCATTTTACACTGAATAAAGACAGCGTCAGGGCAAATATTGCCGATAAAGCGTTCTCAATACTACGGCTATAATTGTACAATCGAAATAGAAACAGAATAAATAAGTTGCGCTTTGACGTTTAAAAGTGCCTTCATTCATTTCTCTTCCTTTTAATGATAGTCTACTGGGTTTACTTACACTAATGAACCAAACAATAAGAATAAAAACCATAAAAACGGTCTATGATCAGATATAGAACAGCTCGTCCTGAAGAGGAAATAATATTAAAAAGACCATTTCCTTTCTTTTCTTTCTTTTTTCTTTTCTTTCTTTGCTTTTTCACTGGAAAAGGGTTCGTCCCGGTGTGTGTGTGTGTGTGTGTGTTTGAGGCCAGTCTCACACTCTCTCTCTCTCTCACTCTGATGTGTTAGTGATCCGCCAGCAGAGCGAGTACCGAGCGGCACGAGAGTCTCAGTTAGTCATATTCAGCTGGCCCGCGTGCACCTCCCGCGTCCTCCCTGTCCGGGTTACAGGGCGCGCGCGCTCTCTCTCCTGCTCTTGTACCGAGTTTCTCGTCGTGGTTTGGTGTTGTTTGGTTGAATTCTACGTGGTTTGGAGCTCCCTCAGCCTCGCTGCTCTCCAGCGGGGCCCGAGTCCTTTCCTCCAGCGGCTCTTCCTTAGCAGCGCTCGGCTGGCCTGTCCACCTCACAACTGCTGTCACATCACGCACGGCTTGATGTCCTGGTAGGCGACTTGCTGGTGGTGGTAGTAGGAGCCGCTCCCGGGCGAGTGCATGCTGGATGAAGTCATGGCGTTGAAAGAGAAGACGAACTCCTTTCTGTCACACATGCTGGGGGACTGCGAGTGGTACCGGGGGATACCTGAGGGGACAACACACATAGAAGGTTTAGTCTTACAGGCCATGCTGATGAGCACTCACTATGAGCTGGATGTGTACGTGGACACACACAATCCAAAGTAAACATGGTTTCCTTAATAAAGATTTTCATAATTATATATTTGTTCGTGTGTGTGTGTGCATCTCCTGCTCACCCACGTGACTGAAATACAAATATTTAAAAAATTGTTTTAAAAATTTATTTATTTAGGGCAAAAATAGTCCGTTTCAAAATTATTTCAAAATAATAAACGCTTATATATGCCTTATTATTACATAATAATAATAATAATAATAATAATAATAATAATAGTCCAGGAAAAAAATCGAACCCAAATTCATTTATTTACACTCAATGACCTTTGCAATCTTGGCTGGACATAAAGCTCGGATATAGCCCTTTCCACTCTAGCTATCTTTATAACAGACCTCCGAATCTCCGGACTCATTAAAGTCTTCATGTTAAACGGTTATTCATACTCTACACTGTGAGCTACTTTGATAGATCGGTGCCAACTGCTTCCTATTAGACAGAAAATCAGCTGCAGCTCCAGATAGTGGTGGGTCTGTTGCTGAAGAATCTGGATTCATGTGGCATTTAATAAGAGCGGTATCTATTTCTGCCCCAGGGTGGGGTATCTTAATGGACATTGTCCGACTTGCACGCTATTCCCGCAGGACAGCGCGCGCTGCTCACTGGCCGCTCGCGCCCTGCTGTTGCCATCCGGTATTCTATGGGGGGTTTTGACGCCGCTTTAAGAGATTTGCTGTAATTACCACTTCCAGGACTGCACACGAGGAAAAGCAGTTAAAGCTCATCCTAAGCTTTTACTGTGGTACAGTTGAGGACGGCCGAGTGACCCCTGGTCTCTTATTGAGTTAATCACACGAGAAAACTCAAATTCATTCCAAAATGATTTTTTAAAATGCCGGTATTCTGAGCCGTCATTACGCTCGCTTGCTGAAACTCCAGTTTTAGCAGCTGCTGCAAAGTGTATATTCTCATGGTGCGAAATTAAATATTATGGGTAGACTCGTTATGGACATGCAAACGTTGAAATACTGGCCTGTAATACCGAATACCTGCTGTTAAGAATTAAGAAGTTAAGTTAACATTAAGAAGCTCATTTAGTTAAAGGTTTTTTTTTTCATATAATAATTAAATTAATTATTATTATTTTGTATTTTGTATTAATTATTATTATTTAGCTAGTAATGGCTCGTGCTATATAGGTCACGGTAAATAAACTACACCACAGGAGGCCTGTATTGAGCTACTGATTGACTCATTGTTCATTTCAGAAGTTTATAATTGCATCATTAGTTGGCAAAATATGCATATCCCATCTACTGAAAAAAAAGCCCTTACTTCATGTGGACACAAGCGGCTTAGCTGTTTTTCCTCACCTTATTAATGCATAGCAAAGATTTAGACCGGATAAGCAAACGCAATACTTTACATCCATTCCCAGCTCGCACTTTTAATCAACCCCCATTTACAGAGCACATACCGCAGGGTTAATACTTCTTTATATTAGCATATAAAATGAGGGGGTTACCTTGCAGGTCGCTTGTGCTGTGTCCGTTCTGGTGCAGGTAAGACTGGTCCAGAGAGTGCGTGGGTAAGCTGGGCTGCAGAGGGTTCGCCCCCGGGTTGCAAGGCGAGAGCGGCTGCTGCTTGATGTACGACGATCCGTTGTTGAGCGAGGCGGACGGGGCGGGGGCCCAGGCCGACGTGGGGCTCGAGTAAACAGGATGGGGCTCCATGACTCCTCCGCTGGGCAGCAGCGGGGACGCGGCGTTGTCGTGATGGGGGTAGTCACCGGCCGAGGCCCCCGTGCAGCTTCCCATGTACGAGTGTCCGCCGTTGGCTGACAGATGGGACATGGAGTGTCCGGCCAGGCCCATGCCGTCCATGTTGCTGGCCAAGTGTCCGTTCATCATCCCGATTCCGCTCTCCAAGGACAGGGTGTTGGGCGGACAGGACAGCCCCCCGCCGCCACCCTGGAAGTTGTACGAGTCGGGGAGGTGGTTGAAGCCCAGGCCATTCATCATGCTGTACATGGAGGGCTTGAGCGCCTGGCACTTGCGCCTGAATCCGCGCGGCCTGCGCCGGAACGAGCCCTCCTCGAACATGAACTCGCTGGCCGGGTCGATGGTCCAGTAGTGGCCCTTGCCCGGTCTGCCCAAGCCCTTGGGCAGCTTGATGAAACACTCGTTAAGAGACAAGTTGTGGCGCACAGAGTTCTTCCAGCCCTGGTAGGAGCCGCGGAAGAAAGGGAAGCGGCTTTGGAGGAACTGGTAGATCTCGCTGAGGGTCAGCCGCTTTGTGGGCGAGCTTTGGATGGCCATCACGATCAGTGCGATGTAGGAGTACGGCGGCTTTTCCGGGCGCCGGATGCCGGCGTTCGTCTTCTTGGTCTTCGTGGCGGAAGAGGCCGCATCCATGGCCGCCGGCTTCTCGGGGGCAGACATCGGGCTGCTCTGGGCAGGGGTCTGCACGGAGGGTTGCTGGACCTCGGCCGTCATTTGGGGCTCAGCAGGAACGGAACTCCCTTTATGGCGAAACTGCTTCTAGGGTAGCGAAAGCGCAGAACCAGAAAACAACAGCAACTCCTTTACAACCAACTTAGTATCATGCTGCAGATGCGCACTCGAGCGAACAAGCCGAGGATTAAAAAGATAGAAAGTTCACAGCGGAGCTTCTTCTCTCTTCTGGGCAGTTCCTCAGATACGCACAGTCCACAATGAAGGGGTGGGGGGCTGGAAAAAAAAAAGAACCCTGGAGGGGGGGGAAACGTAGGGGGAGGCTGCTTAGGGCTCCGGCTCTTTCTCCTACTCTTCTCCTCTCTTCTCTCTTCTCTTCTCAGCTCGTCCTCAGGAGATCGCCCTTTACTTATGTGTAGCCATGAGCGCCTTGAATGCTCTTGAGCAGGAGGAGGGCAGAGGCGCACGCGATGCTCCGCCCTCCCCGCGGACCCTGAGGTTTCCTCCCACTTTAGCCCTGCTGTTGAGCAGCCACCAACATCTGGCTGCCGGATTCTCTCTGTTTTCTACTCTTTAAACTGGAATTGCATGAAAACTCGTATAGCGTAATAGCGCGCAGGCGTTAATATGAACTGACTGGTCGAGTCAGTCTGTCTTATGTATGTCTTTCATACAGGCTTATATATGTATATTTGTATATAACGTATTTGTATACAACTATCCACACGAAGTAACTCAAATTCAGTGTATTTATTATAGAGATTATATTCACTGGGGTTTTATATATTGCATGATGATATGGAGCTCGGTTCTAATGGAGCAGGCTGTTCTGCGCACGTACAGGCTTGTGGAATTGGCATAGTTGGTTTATTTGGGGTAACAGTTGAATATATGTATTGTTAAGGTGTCTTTTCTTTTTCTAATGGTCTAATTAAGTCCAAAAACTGAATCACTTGCTCCGCTCAAGCGTGCACAGTGCAGATGCACATCGACAGCGCTCGAGCTCCCACCCAGAAAGCTTGCTTTACGCACGTTGACCATTTATCCCCCAAAATCTGCATTCTGCATCAAATGCGATCTAAAAGTACTTTAGAAAATACGTATAAACAGCTTCTTCGCCTAACGCAGCGGAGCGCGCGGTCCCGTTTTCTTTTTAAGACAGACAGGAACATGGGCAGGATGTTTATACTGCAAAATGTAAACATTTTCCCTGGCCTTCCTTAAATAAAAAAATCAAGCAAAAAGCCCCACAAGAGCTGCTAATACCCGTCCCGATACAATGGCTCCGTTTGACGCAGAGCTGATCTGTCGATTTTCTCAAGCTGCATTTAAGCGTGAATGTGCAGAGGCTGCCCGCGCAGGTTTCAGCCGCGAGGACGTCGCCCTGAAAAGCTGAGAATGAGACAGGAGCCCCGGATCGGAACTTAAAGTCCAGGATAAAGACGCTGACTGCCCTCTCGTACATCACTCATCGGTGAGTCTAAAGGCGCGCGAGCTCCACTTGTCACCTGATTTCAGACAGCTCCTAGTTTTTTAAAGGGTCCGATTTGAGGAGGATGACTTCTCAAGGAGGGCTTGAGTTGCAGGCTCACCGGCTGCTCGTGCAGATGCTCGTGCAATGTAGGCGCGGTACAGAATACGATTGAATACATGCAATCAAACGGCCCAGCGGAGTATTACACGCTGCGTAATAAAATGCCTTATAATAATAACGACGTGCAGTAAAATCCCAAGCCTTGGGCGAACTCTCACAGCGTCCATCCGGGTCCAGTGTGGGCGTTAATTCCTGGCTGTAGGTGTTCAGTGAATTACTGCTGTTTCATAAGAAGGGACGTGAAAAGTGGGAAAGTTAGTGATGAAATAAGAATGGAAACGGATCTTTCCAGACATGTAAAGAAGAGATAGCTCAGTGCGACACATTCTATAAAAGCGCGCTTAAAGGGAACCAGAGGGAGCGGGCTAATTCAGTGCTCAGCCTAGGTCTTCTATTGCAGCAGTTCAGAGCTACACCCACCACTCCAGTCCAACTGCGCAGCCACCATAGATCCCACGTTTTATCAATTATATGTAGTATTTTTAATATCAAACATTTCCTCGATTGTTTAACACTGCCATTATAATATTAACCCATTAATATCTATATCAGAATTCATATTAAATCCAGTGTTTGGGTTTCAACTGACCTGCAACAAGACCTTAGAGCATTTGAATCACTTAGATAATAAAAAATCAATGTAAATAAGCAACTACTACGTCACTTTGATTCCATTTCATTGAAATGAATAGGTTAATATGATGACGATATACGCTGCAATATGATTATAGTAACATGGTTATGAGCATCGTATATATTATGCTTAGTCCATCATTGGTATTTGTAATACATTGCTTGCTTTCAATAAGTGTATGCTAGGAAGACGTTTTCCCCTCCTTTGTCTTTTTTTCCACATTTCCCGTTTGGCCGAAATTTTGCGTGACGTAGTGCCACTGGAGGCCTGAAGAAAAACACACATCCCCCGCCGTTATATGAGATAGCAACAAGGCTTAGGTAAGAATAAAACATGATGGTGATGCTGCTGTGGCTGAGACCTATAAGTGAGCGAGTACGCACTGATAGAAACATGACTTCAGACGGACCTCGCGTCCTGTTTCTGAGGGCCCAGTGGACCACCCAGGCCTTCCTGTCCCCTGCGTTTAATTAAAACACGGCAGCCTTCAGCTCACTCCCCTCAGTTCAGTGCCTCTCCTTCACACTCTTTTAACCCCGCTGGCCTTCTCTGACATGCCTACTAAAAGCTAATGTCCGTGGACAGCGGATCCTCTAATGTTTACCTGGTTTATAAGAGGGGGCGTCTCCTGTAACCCTACGTCTCCTACAGCTCACAGGACAAACACTGTAAATTATAAAATCTACTAGTCCCTCCAGTAAACATAGTACTTATTAATGTAGGCGTGAACGAGTTTCATTTACTGGTAGCTAGCATCACATTTATTCTAATCCTTTATAGTTTATAGTTTTATAGTAAGAATATCAGTAACGAACAACAGCAATACAAATACAATGTAGAGGATATTGGTCACTTTAGTTTCACATCCTTCCGAGCGCAATAGGCGCGTGCACGTTCCTGCGGCGCGCGCACTTTTTTTCCATGACGTCCTGCAGTGAACTGTTAAGTATCTGTGAGATATCTGACAGCATGGCGCTCATCTCATCTCCACATTGCAAACCCTGCATGCTCATGTGCTGAGCACGACCTGTTGGCTTAAAAGTAGGGCGAATAGCTCGATTCTCATTCACTGTCCCTTAAATATCATCATTTAACAAGAACAGTAATTATATAACGGCTCCAGTGCGGTGGAGCAGCTCGCTGTTTCTCTTATTAGGAGGTCATGTGGTTTACTGTAGAATATTCCAGATATTTTTTACTGTATGATAAAAAGGCACTTTGCGTTATCATGACCGTAGATGCGTTTGTCTCCTTAGGTAAGGCGCCAGTATGTGTTATTTATGGTGGTTAAAGTCTTTTACGATCAATTTATTGAAGAAGTTAAAATATGAGATACAGTGAGTTCAAAGTGATGCTGCATAATTGTAGCGCCACTGTAGAAGGTCCTGATGGAACAAGGCGTATTGTGTACTGAGCTTTAGAGCAACAGCGTGTCAACTGTACACTGAATACTAAGAACTCTTCTAATAGGCTAATTATACCTTATGATAATTTAGCTTGTTGTTATTAATAAAAATGGTAATAACACATGTAGCATATAGCCACAGTTCGCAAAGTTCTTTCAGTGACTTAAACCAATAAACCATATACTAGAAAAGACAGGAAATAAATTACTCCCTATATCAGTGCAGGAATCCAATACTGCAAATGCCTAGTCCTATCTTTTGGGGATGCTGTTAAACGGAAATAATATAATCAATCGATAGAGCAATGAATATATAATGAATAATGAATATATATATATATATATATATATATATATATATATATATATATATATATATATATATATATATATATATATTCATTTTTACTTATTTACTTTAACATTATTAAAATTTCTTCAGAATAATAATTAGCTTAACTGGTCTAAGTGAGTAAACAGAGCCCAGAGCTCTGGAAATAAATATTTTGAATGAATAACAGTGATGTTTTTACACCACCTGAACTGGACCCAAAGGATAGTGTGAAATACTCCCCCAGGAAAAACTATTCAGTAATCTACTGTATTGACTCTGTTCCATGCAGTGGTGTCAAATATTACAGTGTTATTCATTTGCCAGGAAGTTCATTAATTTCACTTTCCCCTTATATTAAGTTCCTAATCTCTGGGGGCCATTCAGCATCATCCTCAAGCGTGATTTTAAAGGTATCCCCAAAAGAGCAGAGTAGTGCCTAACATATTTCAGCTCGTATGCTGATACTCTGGATGCTACCTTTACTTCTATGTATGCTCTCCTGGACTATCCACCTCTGTCTGAGAGTAATACAGTAAGCGAGAGCTCACATTTGCTTCTGTGTCAGACCAGCAACATCTGCTGGCAATCCCAACTTTGCTAGAGATAAGTTAAAGAGATTGCGTTGGCCCTAATTGTGCGCTCTGAAGATGCACTTCATCTAGAGCAGATGAAGTGGGAATCAAGCGTGGTACAAAATATACACAAACTGACTGCAACCTGGCAAATGGACAAACGTAAGAGAGTAAACGTGTTTGCTCTCGAGTAGAGGGTGAATGTCAGAAGGCAATAGTGCACATTTAATTCTAAACAATCTGTTTAGGTACTCCCTCCCTGCTACCGGGAAGCTGTTGTTGCAGCCCACTTGTGTCACGCTGAGGTGTAGATGTTATGAAATTAATTAGGCATGGTTTGAATTGTTCCTGAAAAATGAAATGGTCACAGAGGAGAGAGATCACTCTTGTGCACTCAGAGGCCGAGAGGTTCACCAAAAGGGTGCAGCGGAGTTGTTTGAAAAGAGCTGTGACAGACTGATCAATCAAGCGAGCGTCTGCGCGCAGGTCCACAAGTTCAGTGTTGTTCTGCATGGTGGTCAAGCTCACATGTCACCAGGATTCGTAAAACATGGAGAAGGTAAAAACACTTCACCACGGTATATTACTGCAGGTCGTTCATAGAGGCGATGCCTTTTCCTTAACCTTGTGTTATCTATCTATCTATCTATCTATCTATCTATCTATCTATCTATCTATCTATCTATCTATCTATCTATCTATCTATCTATCTATATATACACTGTGGATATTACTGTTCTCTCTCTCTCTCTCTCTCTCTCTCTCTCTTTCTCGCTACATATATATATATATATATATATATATATATATATATATATATATATATATATATATATATATATATATATATATGGAGCTCTCTCTTAACCTTGTGTTTCATCTATCTATCTATCTATCTATCTATCTATCTATCTATCTATCTATCTATCTATCTATCTATCTATCTATCTATCTATCTATATATATATATATATATATATATATATATATATACACTGGATATTACTGTTCTCTCTCTCTCTCTCTCTCTCTCTCTCTCTTTCTCATATTTATATATATATATATATATATATATATATATATATATATATATATATATATATATATATATAGAGAGAGAGAGAGAGAGAGAGAGAGAGAGAGAGAGAGAGAGAGAGAGAGAGAGAGAACAGTAATATCCACAGTTTGCTGTATACACTGAATAGATGGACATTGATCTGTACACACACAGTCAAACTGATAATTTGCAATATGCGTTGCACCACAGAGTAATGATGCAATGCTATAATATATAAATAATAAACGAAATGTATTTTAATATGAAATGGGCTATCATTTCTTATCAGTGAATTATTATTAAAGCAGAGGGAGTTAAGGTGATGCTGTTGCTCCTGGGCTTTTTAAGTGATCATTGGCTGTTCAGATCATATGCAGAGCGTAAACACCCACAGGTTAATGAAAGGAGTCATCACATCCTCCACACTGAAACACTTATATCAATCCATTAGCTAAGTTTAACACATTGGACAAATAATACTGAAAGTGACATTACTACACAGGCCATATTTTATGTTGTGTATTTTCTCCTCTGTGTTAAATTCAGTAAATCAGCAGAATAAATGGTGCAGAAGAATGTGCCGTTCCCTGTAGAGGATGTGTTAGCTCATTTCAGCTTAGAAAATCAGCACAGCAGCTCGTCTGACCAGGGCTGTCCAAACGTTTGGGTACCACTGTGAAGAGAATAAATGCAGGGTATTCTAAAGAGGTGAGTCTGGTATGTTGTGATTTGGAGAGATTACTTTATGCATGAGAATTTTTATTTCATTTTACCAAAAAGAAAACAGTCCGTTGTTTTTATGACGAAAGCAAAAGTGAATTTCTACGAAAACCGTCTTAGAAATCTACATCACCCACCTGCTGGCGTAAAAGCCCGCGGTCGAACCTTTGTTTCATGCGTCCCTCGGTCGCCACTGCGCTGCCATTGAACTGCCATTGAGCTCGGCATGGAGCTGGAGTGGGCGCCCACCTCCTCATCACTTTCACTCGCTCAGTAGGTGGCCGTGTATATTTTCCTTGCAGTGGTGTTTATGTGAATGCAGAGGGGACGGGATTAGAGGCAGGAGGCTGATTGCGCGCGCTGGCATGAGCTGAGCTCAGCTGGGGCTCCCACCCATCCGCGCAATCACCCCCGATCACTTTTTAATTCACTTGGCGAGGACATGCCATCGGACTTTCAAAGCGCTGTCTGGGTGGTGATTTCTGCACTGAAGCCCATTCACTAAGCTTCATTAGTGTTTCACAGTGTCGAGCTGTCAAAGCCCTTTGCACGATGCTCATTATTCGCTATGTAGTAATTAAGGTCATAAAATCGGCCTGAAAAAATAAATAATAAAGAATTAAATTATATATAATATAATATAATATAATATAATATAATATAATATAATATAATATAATATAATATAATATAATATAATATAATATTTGTTATTAAGGAATGTATGTATTCATAATGGAATTTATTTATTTATCTATTTATTTATTTATCCATTGTGCGTTGTTTCTCCGTGCATTATGCTCGCGTCCTGGATGTTTAGCTCGCTTTCAGAGAGTGCGCAGTCTCTCTTCTGCGCCGTGCACAGCGCCGTGTTTCAGTATGCGCGTTATAAAAATAGTAGCAGAAGTGGAGAGATCTTCGGGGTGGTCTTAAGTGGGTGACATGGCCATTGATCATTTGACTGTTAACTAAACCATAGAGTCAGAGTGAAGAGCAGAGATGACCCCGTGTCCTTCTGTCCTAGCTACATTCCCCAAAAAGCTTGCTGCCTGGCCCTCGTTTTCGTCTCTGGGCTATTTATACATATACATATTTATGTGAGATATATATTACGTATTACTTTCATCTGTATTTGTTCAGATAGGCCTGCACAGCCGATGCCAGAAATCTCTTTTTTATATGTTTGTCTGATTTGGAAGTAGAGCATGTCATGTGACTCGCCAGTGAACAAACAGTGGATTCTGACATTCGTTTGTAAGAAGTGGGTTTGCTTCAGTTGCTGGGTTTATCGTGGTGTTAGATCACTGCGTGCTGTTTTTGCGTCATGGCTGGGCTAATTGGCTATGTACTGAGTTTAAGGCTTTATACTGCAGGGTGGGATCCGACTGGAGCTCGTGTGATTGGCTCGGCTCTGAAGAAAGCAGTAAAGGAAGAATAATGCGTTGACCTATTTCAGAAACACGTTGTCATGTTTATATGTAGCGATTTCTGTACATATCGCCCCAATAAAGGAATCCTACACCTTCCGGAAAAAGCTTACACAGGTGTTTGGTACCTTATCCTATCGCTGGGGTGGAACCCTAAAGAGTGCGTCTTCACTACCTTTATTCAGGGACCATCACTGTACCAGATTTCACACACACACAATACATTTGTACTAGAAGCACACTATTGCCTCCACACACACTGGATTGTATCCAGAATTTTATGTTATTACTTTGTTGTAAAACATTATTTTATTAAAATGTACAAATATGCAAAATAAATATATTATTATTATTATTATTATTATTATTATTATTATTATTATTATTATTATTATTAATAATAATAATAATAATAATAATAATAAAGGTCTTCCGCTGGTCCTACCTACATTTACACTCTATGCGCCTTAGTGACTGAAACCTTCCCTGCATGTTTTTTTTCTGACAGTAGTTCTTTCATTCTGAACTTCAGCAGTTCAGTCCATCAGCATCTGTTTCCATGAAGGTCTTACGAAGTTTGCAATTTGGTCAGTGCTAGTAAATTCTGCTTCCTTAAAGTTGGGTTAGAAATGGTCCCAGAAATTACCCCAATCTCTTAAAGATCTGTTCACCTTCCGGCAGCAATGTAAAATATCTATGTGGTCTGGTGAACGGGTTTTGCCACGCCCCCCTGCTTCTTCGGGGTATTTATACTGTGTGTATACTATATTTAACCTATTATATTAATCACTCTGAAATTCTAAATATACAAAATGAAATAAAAAAGAAATGAATTAAATAAAAATCCGGTAAAGACAGTCTATAGATGTACATTATTAAATATACAATTTGAACTACAGTAGGGGGTTCATTTAAGGCTGATTAACATTACGCTTAGCTTAGCCTTCCACATTATGCAGGCTAATGCTGTCAAACGTAGCCACACTGTACAGCCAGCACAACTTCAGCTGCCTCCGGGAGATCATCTAAAATAGCTCTTATGTGCTTTCATTCTGATCGTGTATTTTTGCGATATCTTTTGCAACCCTGTCTTCCAGCGCTGCAGACAGCCTTAGAGCCAAATGTCAGATTGTGGTGGGAACCAGGCTTATTCGACGTCAAAGTCAATGAAAGAAATAAGAGAGAACAACAACATGAGAAGTGCTCTTACGTTTACTTTATCTGTGTTTATGAAAGCACGTATTGTGTGCCACCCAAACGGCGTCCTCATAAATATATTGCCGTTAGAAACTTAAGAAAACTCTCTCCACAGATCTCTTTGCTAATCCCACAGTGATTAGGTCTGCAGTGCTTGGTCTATGTTGATGTACCAGTACATCTGGATGTTACTTTAACAATTTTATTTACCAGTTTCACATAACAGTGCATTCACAATATGTCCTGTTCCATTTGGCACTGTGCAATGACTTATGAAATACAGTACAGTAGACATTTATTGCTTATGGATATGTAAATAAAATGAAAGCTTCCATTGTCTGCGGTCTTTCCTTAAAATCTGTGGATGTAGGCAGCAAGTGCAGATTCAACAACACCAGTTACCTTTGCAACATTCTTTATAGACATACCAACCAAATGAGGTTCACAGATGCTCTCCTCACTGACCTCTTTAGCTATCCAAACCACTCTCTTAAGTATTAATTATGGATAGTAGTGATATGTGCAGTATTTGTTAATGTCTTTAAGTGCAATGAGTAAGGAGCTGTGGTGGGGTAATTATCTTTTTCCATTATCTCATACTTCCATCAGCATTTTCAATCCCTGCCTCTTGTCAAGCTTATCCTCTAATGATAATTGAAATGTATGAAAAGAAAAGAGTATCACTGCAATCTATCCCTTAGTGAGAATACCAGAGAAACCGCTGTGTAATTGACATTTCTCTCCCTCTCACGCACTGCAGAGGACCACTGTGTGTGTACAGACAGACTTAGCTGGCCTATGGGCTGAGCTCCAGTCCACTTCACATGGTGATTAGAAGTATAGCTGGAAAAGGCCCACTTTAAAACATGTTTCTTTGTATCCCTTATAATAAAACATGGTGCTATGCTTATTAAAAGCATGCTTTAGACACCGTAGATTACATCTGACTAATAAGACTTAAAAATGGCTCCAAAACGAAGAATATGAGACTTATATGGTCCAATTTAGGCTGAAGTGATTTGATGAGAGTATATATATATATATATATATATATATATATATATATATATATATATATATATATATATATATATATGTATGTATGTATAAAAACCTGTGTCTCGTACCCTGTCTATCTCTGAAGGAGGATTTTCCTGCGGGGAGGCGATTCGGAAAAAGCAATTAAGAATTCCCAAACAGTTAACAACAATAGAAGATGTCGTTGTGCGATGCCTGTCCACAGTTCCCAAAGGTTTTCCTCTCCAGCTTGGCTCAGCTATTTTTAAACTGCATGGAGAAGCCACCTATAGAATAGCTGCAGACTGAATATGTTGGGAGTGGTGGTTGTGTGGTGTCTACAGAGTCTAAAGCGGCCAGACCGTTTCTGAGGTGTAGTTTTCTTTTGTGGTATGTATCCTATATCTAACAAATAAGCCTTGGCAGCCCACTACATGATAGTTGTACAGGCTCCATAGTATCGGAACTACAGGCCTATCCCCATTGTCAGTGGAAGAAAACCTATAGCCATGTGGTGGTTGGAGATCAGGAGTTAAGGAATGCCCCAGAACGGTAATGTAACTCGGCCCGTAATGTGTGCTCTCTGCAGCGGAAGGCCAGGGTGGGAAAAGGGGCTGGGAGCATTTCCTGCTTAGAGGGGGTCCCAGTGATGCATCAGACCAAACTGGCATCATGTGACGCAAAGCACGCCAAGGCGCAGTGCTCTGCTCCCACAGAGAGAGAAAAGCAAGGGCACAACAGCATGTCAGATTCATTTCTACATTCAAGTCAGATGTGATTTCTAGATTAGAGGAAGAAAGGCAGGGCCTATGAGGGTTCAAAGATTCTTATAGGAGATATCATGGCTGAATGTAGCAAACAGCACCTCAGGCCAAGACAAACTTTCTATTTTTTTTACCTGTGAGCTAGCATAAGTTGTCCAGTTGGCGTCTGTTATGTTGAGCTGTTTGTTTTCTTATGTAGAACATCTACATGGTGTAGTATGTTCACAGGCCTAACGTTCATTAATGTGTCTACTTACTTTACTTGCTTTACTACTGCGGGACGCTATATGACCAACTTAATGAACGCGCTTAACAGTACAACAGAGACAGGGACTGTACATTGTCCAGCTGTACCATTTTATAGGACAACCATGTTCTACATATGCGCAAGAACTGGAACTGAGGAGCTTCAGGTTTAGTCAGGGGAACAGATCACAGGTTCAGAGGCCAGGATCAGACAGTTTGTAAACGTTTGTCTGTCTGTGTCTCCTGCATGTGCGTGCGCGCGCACATGTGTCTCCAGACGTGTCGACAGCCTGCGCCTGCTCCCTGGGGTTTGTGTAAATGTCACAAGGAGCACACGGGGAATCTTAGCCTGAACCCGTCAAAGGGCTTTTTATTTCCACCTGCTCCAGGCCTCTTTCCGTTGGCCTGCTCTATAACAATGGTGCTGGAAAAGCCAGGAGAGTGCTGTATGACAGGGCCAGGATTGATGCTGGATTATGTTTGGCCCCTCTTCAGATCTGCTCCACTCGGGAAGCGCCTCCCCTCCTCTTCCCACCACCGCTACCACCAGCACCTCCACTAACACACGGCTTAGTCCTGGGCAATGTGCTGATCACTATTTTCTACAAAATTCCTCATGCACCCGGAAAAAAACTGCCAATGGCCAGAAACGGTAACTTGGCACACTCTCATAAACAGGGTTTTCATTACTTGTAAATCAACTCACCGCTCTTTAGAGAAGGATGAAATTAATTCATGCTTCGCTGTCGTGCCTCAGAGGCTCGTGAGGGCCATCATTCACTTGAAATTAACTTTGCACTTCTGTTTTTCTTTTTTGTCTGCCGTCTTGCTAGATTGGATGATGAGAAGTGGATGAGTCTGATATGCTCTCCAAACATTATGGAGCTGACGTTGGGTGTCAGAATGAAGAATGCCCAGGTATGTGAGGAACCAAACTAGGTTATAGCATCAGGTCATGCTTCAGGCCATTGACCCTTGACCCTTGCATGTGTTTATATCTTGTGATTGATTGGACAAATAGTGATGAGTCATACCCCCAAGTGTGTTTATATTTCAGAGTCACGCAAGGAAGGAAAAGAGCTATGACCTGCTAAAAGCGAGCGAGAGAGTGAAAGAGAGGGAGAGCTCATTGAATTTACACATTAATACTTGTTCATATGAGAAGTATATATGTTGTATTAAAGGGTCCATATCCTACATTTTCCTGTTGTTGTTGTTGTTGTTGTTTCAGGTATCTATTCCTTGTATTTAAAATATTAGTCTGGGTTTATGTGCCAAGAAACAACCAGAATTCATTTTTACATTAAACATTTTCCAGACTCTCATCGCGATTTAGAAATACACAGGCTGTTTTCTTAATATAAGTTTAAGACATATGTCATATATATCTGAACAAAACCTCATATTTCCAAATTAATGTATTTACAGGAGAAGGAAAAAACACACTTTAAATGTAATTCTATGTACCTAGACCTTTATCCATGTAAGTGATTTTGACCCATTTCTTCTGGTCCATTCATCAAGAAATTAACATATAATGTAAAATACAAAAAGAACTTTCAGATTATGTAGAAGCTGAAAAACTGAAAAAGACTAAAATGGAGATCTGAGGTTTTATTCTGACAACAGCGATATGTATATAGGATATAAGTGATACAAGTAAATGTCCTTGACATGTAATATCCACACGTGAAGGGCAGCTAGTGTTTTTAAATCCTGTAAAAACAAAACAGAAATGGATAGTCAATGTTTTATTCCAATAGTGACGATATGTAAGTCCAACACATAACTGTGACAGACAAGTAAGTGACAACACAACACCAGTGACTTTACAATTGGCTGTTTGTGCAGGTAAATTCCCATGTTTGCCCTGTAAAGGGCTTGAGCGGTGAATTTAGAATCAAAACAATCATGGTATGGGCCCTTAAAGGTTTGAAATGTGTTCTTTTGATAAGTTATGTAATGCTATGTAATCCTGTTTTCCGTGGTGATGTACTTTGTTCAGATTCTCATGCTATGCTCTAATAAAGTTCCCCCCGTTGACTTGACTTAAATTTTGACTGTCGTTCATATTGCTACACTAGTCGCAGAAAAACAACCCTGCAAAAGGTGCACTCTTCCATTGTAAGCACTTACGCTCCTGCCCCCCTTCAAAGCAACGCATGTTCTCAAGCCCTTCAAATTTAGCTCTTGAGTAATATGCAGTACTTCAGGGACTAAAACAAGTAAGCCACAGTGGCCTATGTCTGTGATTAAAACGCAATGTCCTGCCTGCCTTAGACAGTTGTTATTGCATAAGTGTTGAATGAGAGCCTTAGTGAGCTTCACTAAATAAATACACACAGACGTTCGACAATTTATCCTGTGTTTGTTCCTTCCTCGTTTGAAGAATAAGTAGAGTAGCTCATCAGTGACCTGCGAACGCGGCCTAACACCCCACTTTGTAACTAACGCGCTGACACAATGAAAGAGCCTGCAGCTCTCATTTTGGACCAATTCTCCTGAATTGTAAGGTTTGTCATGGACCTTGATGGATGGCTGTGTTTATCACCATATTATTAAGTAATCAGAGTACACCGCAGTAGCTCCTCAAGCTCCTTAATTCAGGCAAAAGGTCTGAGATTGAACTCAAATTAAAGACCCTTGAACACTGTTTACTTTTTGGGAGTTATGCTTTTTTTCATATGTGGTGAAGAGTTTATATTTGCATCCTGTGCCTTGTTGGGTAAAACTGACCCATAGATAAAATCTGTGAAGATGTTTATATGCATATTGCCGTGTAGGATTAAGGCGAGTGAAATTACGACCAACATCCCAGGCCATAAGAATATAACTGCCTGTGAGGCCAAAGGAAAATACAAACCAGCACAAAATACACTTTACACTCAAACATCAGCTAGGATGAGGGTCTGAATGATGACTTTAAATGGAAATCTCTATTCCTGCTTTGCTGAATGGCATCAAACTTAGATTAGTCCACCTTGAAAGCTAGATCTTCAGGCTTCGAATGATTCAGGATCTTTTACTACTATAATAACAAAACATAAACCCCAGTACACTTTCTCTCTTCTACTTCACAATACGAATTCATTTCAGTCATGATGAAACAAACAGTCTTTCACTGAGGTACTGTACAAACCATTGCAGCTTGAACCAATTGTAGTTGAGGTGCTTTTGGTCTGAGACTGTTCCGCCGTAGCGTACAGCTGAGGTAAACACAGTCCATTGGCATGGATGGTGGGTGGCAGTGAGGGAAGCCTGATGGCGCAGAAGCAGAGAGAGCTGAGGCATACTGCTGATGGAGCCTCCGCTCCATGTCTGCAGCCTGACAAAGGTGATGGACGGTCATTTGGTAATGGGCCATGTATTAGACTTAAATTGTGATTTTAAAAGCTGAAGCTCATTTCTTTGCTATGGGAATTAATCAGCCAGCAAAAGTTACATGTATAAGTGGGAACACACAAATTATAGCTCATTTATAATTTGACCACTGAACAAAAAAAGCTTGGTTCTAAATGTTAATCATATATTTATAAGAAACATTTCTATGTATAGTATACATAGCATTTTCCTGCATATTCTAACATGAAATTTTAATTTATTTGCTGAATTTAACATAAGGCACAACACACTAAAGCATAAAATCTGAAATGTGCCATACATTTAGCCAATTTTTTCTTCCAATATATTAAACTAATTAAATAAATAGATTGTGCATTTAAATGTGCAGACGTGTGTTCTCTGTATAGGAAGTGTTTACCTTTTTTTGTAGATTTTTACTGTTATGCATGTTTGGAATGAGGTTTTCTGCCCTCATCTTCCAAGCTGCCATTTTGGAGATGCTTGTTTTTCTTTAGACAGTGACACTGTATACCTGCATAAATAAACAAACACACAAATAAACAAAGAAACAAAAAAAGACATCGACAGAACATATTCAATTAGACTTTATTGTCATTATACTAATACAGGGCTGTACAGTGTGTGTGTAATAAAACAGTGTAGTGCAAAGACAAATAGACAAACACAATGTGCGTAAACAGTACAGTAAGACATCATGTGCAAAGTGTAGAGCAGTATATACACCATCCTAAACTAGTAAGGTCCACATTAGTAATGATTTAGAATAATTCATATCAGCTTACTGGTCTTGCTATTAGGTTACTTGATATTGAATCGAAAAGGAACATATCAGTATCACTCATCCTCTCACTGGCTTTCCTCTCGCCTGCACGTTGGTTTATAATATGATACACATGGAGATTAGCAGAGATTTGTATTTTGTGATACGGAGCTGAGCTCACATACTGTAATACCGTCTCTCAGGGCAACACTGAATCATGTGGCGGGAAAATAGGCTGTCACGAGCTGCTTGACGTGACGTAGCGTTTCCCAAGCCTAACGGTAATGAGAGAGAGAGAGAGAGAGAGAGAGAGAGAGAGAGAGAGAGAGAGAGAGAGAGAGAGAGAGAGAGAGAGAGAGAGAGAGAGGTAAACACGGCTAAAGCTACTTCTGAAATAACAGTGGCACGAATTTTTTTTAAAAATGGCCGACAGCCTGATACGGAGCTGAGCTCACATACCGTCTCTCAGGGCAACACTGAATCATGTGGCGGGAAAATAGGCTGTCACGAGCTGCTTGACGTGACGTAGGAGCTGAGCTCACATACTGTAATACCGTCTCTCAGGGCAACACTGAATCATGTGGCTTGACGTGACGTAGCGTTTCCCAAGCCTAACGGTAATGAGAGAGAGAGAGAGAGAGAGAGAGAGAGAGAGAGAGAGAGAGAGAGAGGTAAACACGGCTAAAGCTACTTCTGAAATAACAGTGGCACGAATTTTTTTTTAAAATGGCCGACAGCCTGATACGGAGCTGAGCTCACATACTGTAATACCGTCTCTCAGGGCAACACTGAATCATGTGGCTTGACGTGACGTAGCGTTTCCCAAGCCTAACGGTAATGAGAGAGAGAGAGAGAGAGAGAGAGAGAGAGAGAGAGAGAGAGAGAGAGAGAGAGAGAGAGAGAGAGAGAGAGAGAGAGAGAGAGAGAGAGGTAAACACGGCTAAAGCTACTTCTGAAATAACAGTGGCACGAACATTTTTTTAAAATGGCCGACAGCCTGTTTTACCCTTACCCTTGCACCATTTTGACATTTGACAGCCAAAGGTAAGCCTAAACTTAACCTGCCCTTCTCATCTGTTGGGATTTTCCTTTCATGGAATTAAAGGGGAACTCCACCAATAGTTCAAATCCCTGCTTAATTAAACGGTGAAGATGTAAACAAAGTCATCGCGGAGTGCCTTGATGTGAAACGCTCCGTTCTGGTGAAACACACAGTCAGAATTGTTCACAGTGGTGCTGATAGGAACCAGACGTCTGAAGAGCTGAATGATCTAAAAGTTACACAAAATGGTTATAATTACAGCCCCTTATGTCTGAAACATTATTTGCCACTCATGGCGGAGGAATACTTGCAAAGCGTTGTAAAGCAAAATAGTCCCCAGAGAACAGTTACTGTTTTATCATCAACTTTACATACAAAAACAGAGAAAGCACGTGTATGTTTACTGTTCCGTTTTGGATAGTGAGTGCAATGGATATATTAATTAGTGTTGTAGACGTGCCAGCCCCTGGTTCCCATCACTACCACTGTAACGTCTCTATGTTTCTGTAGGGTGAATCACTTCACATCAGACCATTCTCAATGACTTGGTGTACATCGCATTGATTATTACACAAAGGTTGTAATTACACAAACAAAAATCTGTGGATAAAACCACTTTAAATTTAAGGACGTTTAAAATCCTCTCATGCAACATAAACCATAAGTAAAATAAATGAAAACAACGATTTCCTTCCTGTGCATCAGTGCTTTTTTTATGTAGGCAGGCTATTGGGCCCAGAGAGCAAGTATACCAGGCTGCTGTTGGCCTGCTGACTTCAAATCTGGCATCCCACTGGCTTTTTGCCCAGTGTTTTTTAGGCGGTCCACTGATGATTAAACAGAGTATTAGACAGAATACCACTTTTCATCACTCACTTTCCACAGTCCGATTTACTTACTTTTTTTCCCTTTACTTCTTCTTTCACTATCCTGCGCCATCCTAGTTTAATAAATTATTTTAATTGTGTTGTTATACAGCTTATACAGCGGCAACACAGAGTCAGCAACATTTTAATGAAATCCTTTTATGTTAGCTCCAGTTATTATATTTCTTCGTTGTTTACGGTAGTAGTATATTTACCAAAGTAAAGGTTTCTATCTCATTACAATCTTAAAAACTAGATTTTAAAAACTAGTTAGACCTTGTATATAAGACAGTAATCTGGGTGGTCTGAAGGTAGACCAGCAGTGGCTTACAGTCAGCGGTGTGCCAGCCTTGTTAAGACCGTGGACCAGTGTATGCTTGCTATCTTGGAGGTTACTTTGAGACAAAAGATTTAAAATTTCAGATATTTCTCATACTTGCCTCAGAAACGGTCAGATGTGCTATTAAATTGTAAAGTATTTTACCAACATTTTGATATTACGTATCTAAGACTAGATACGTAATTTTAGATACGTAAAATTAGATATGTATTTTAGTAATCTATCTTATTTCTAGTGTTTTAGATATTATTATTGTGTGCGTAAACAGCTCTTTAACACAATTTGTTAAATGCAATTGCTGAACACAGGCTGCACTTAATGCGTATCTAGCACAGATCTGAGGCAAACAGTATACATCTTCTCATGGGTTACATGGCTTTACTCTCATGAAAAATACAACTTTGTTACAAAAAGAATAAATAAATAAAAGTGGTTGTGGGCAATGTGCTCTGTAATTCATCAAAGCAGGGCCTGTGTTGTCCATTGACACAGCCTTTGATTTGAGGCAAATTTGGAAAAAGCCCCTTTCACTGGAAATGTAATTGGTCTTGATTCGTATTGTTCTGCCTCCCTCCTAGCCCACCTAGAACACATGGACAGCAACAAGCCCCACCGCTGCTGGCATCAGCGTGTAAACACTGACTTATACAGATGCAGACACACAGGGGTAAGTCTGGCAGAGCAGCTGGTCTCACATAGGTCATTTCTACGCAGCTACACAGTAACAGTACTAACCTGCTTCAAAGCCAGAATGTCTGTATTGGTGTGTGATATATCCTGAATGGCTGTAGGGGAATGTGTGGGATTTTGGCAGCTCACTTGGCTGTCTGTACAACACTTAACACATTTGTGGTGTGGAAAACACAGACCTACTGATTTTGTTCTTTTATTCTGTATGTTATGCAAAACTTGTACCTGGTAAAATTGCCATGGAGCCGTTTAAACTTTGTTTCGACGTGTTTCTGCTTTTGTTTCTGCTCACTACGTCAACTCCCAGTTATATCAGATGTCTCTTTAGCATCTACCAATTAGTCTTTTCCATCAGTTTGCGTCACAGTATCGCATTGCACATAAGAATAGTAATTGTAAGACAATCTTGGTTTGACTCATGCCGTCTTACTCCAACACTCCAAAACATTGTGTTCACAACCCTTTCCTCATTTAACGTGGTTTCGTTCGCTTTGTTTTCTTTTGTGCTCTTGTCCGAATTAGAGCTTCATTTACTGACACTGACTTAAAAGGTTGAGTGAAAAGAACAGTTGAGAAAGTGAAGGAGAAAAAACACTTGCCATCTAGCTACTCTGGTTGTGGTCGGGAGAGATTAATGGGGGAGTAAGGGGAACTGGCTGAGAGAGAGAGGCTAGGAAAGGAAGACTGGTGCTTTTTTAATTGAGCTGGTACCTATCAGGGATGTGTGGCTCTTGTGGGAATGTAGGTGCCATGGCCAGAACTTAATTGCGAAAAAGGCACGGTCCTCCTGATGGTTCTGTCAAGGGCTGGGTAAACAGGCATGGTGCCGGCAACCTGTTTGAGTTGGCACCCTAGCAGACGGTCCGCGTGTGTATGTGTGTCTAGGGGTTTTGCCATTCCGGAGGTGATTCACACTCACTGTTGTTTTCTGTCCTCTCGGGCTAATTTAGGTGATTAGCTTTCAAGGCCAAGAGTGAGTACATTCACATGTCCATTTGTGGTTTGTGAGCGTGCGTATACCCAGGTGTGTTTGATCTTTTTTTCCTGTCAAATAATCTCCATATTAAAAGTTAAAGCTATTCTTAATTCTGCCCACCAGTATGTTAGTCAGGCAATATAATTAACATTTATATTTGCTTTTATAACATATAGACTGCTTTATCAAAAGCAGTTGACATCAGCAATAATGCTGCCAGTGTAAAAGAAAAAAATCATAATATTCCAGCTTCATGTTCATCATATTTTATTATGTCTGCAAATGATTGTAAAGCACACTGCATTTAAAAGGGCCATGGAGACATAGAAAACTGTGTTTACATTGGTACAGTCGAATAAGTGAGTTTCGCACATAGAATTGACTTACCATGAGCCTTAAACACTGTTATTAAATGCACATCCTGCATTTGTGAAAGAAAACAGGAAAACCTAATTCTATGTACTAATTCTGTAATCTTGGTCATATGTACACCCCCAAATTTACATATACCTGCTCATGTTTGGGCCAGTGAGATAAAGACAACAGAGTAAGAGTTATGAAAATGGCAAATTGTGCAGAAAAGTATACAATATAGACAAAAACATTGGGACACATGCACATTACATCCGCATGAACTTTTATGGTCTCCTATTCTTAACATTTTTGCCCCTCATCAAGTATTTGAGAAGCCAGACACTGATGTTGAATGAGAGGGCCTGGGTATTCGCAAAGGTATTTGATGGTGTTGAGGTCAGGGCTCTGTGTGGACTATTCAAGTTCTTCCAAACTCATCCAACCATGCTTTTATGGACCTTGCTTTGTGCACTGTGCACAGTCATGCGGAACCAGAAAAGAGCCATCCCCACACTGTTCCCACAAAGTTGGAAGCATACAATCGTCCATAATGTCTTTACATGCTGAAGCATTAAGATTTACATGCACTGGAACAAAGGGGCCTAGGCCAACCCCTGAAAAACAACCCCATAGCATCATCCCTCCTCCTCCAAAGTCAGCACCACCAGACTAAAAAGCTTGATTTGTCTGTTCATAGAACCCGATGCATAAAGTCTGCTGTTCTAGAGGTCACCTCCCAGCACACAGTTTTTGTACTGATGTTTATGCCAGGGGAGGTTTGGACCTCTGCAGTTATTCAGTCAGCTTTAGCAACTTCTACGCACTATGCACCTTAGTAGCCGGTGACCCATTTCTGTAGCTTTATGTGGCCTGCCGTTTTGTAGCTGAGTTGCTGTGATTTCACACACATACCACTCACAGTTATTTGTAAAATAGAAATTTCACAAACTCACTTTGCAAAGGTGGCATCCTATTACAGTACCACGCTCAAATTTACTATGCTCTTAACTGAGAAGAACCTATTCTTTCACAGTTGTAAAGACAATCTGCATGAAGGAAATGTTAATTACTAGTAAGCTTCAAGTAATAAGTTTAGCTAACTATATAGGATAATGGCCAGGCTTATTTACACAGAGATTATATTTATTTTTATATTTATTTTCAGAATATCACAGTGTCTCTCTGTAAAGGCACAACAAATCAGAGCAGACCTTGTCAGACCTTAGATCACAAAGTGCAGGCGCTGACTTCTCCGGGAGCCCTCATGCCTCATGTGACCTTCTGGCTCTCCCTTTTAGTTATGCTGTAATAGCCAGGCCTGCCGGAGTCACTGCTGCACTCTGTTAACACCATATAGTATATTTAAATCTTCTGTCAAAGCTAACAGTCTGTCTGTTCTCTCTGCCTGAGCTGAACTGCTGCCCATCCTGTGGGTTCTGATGCTGTTGTTACATCTGGGTGCCACTGCTTGCCTGCTGACCACGGAGCCCCTGTCTGTCCTGCACTGTGGAAGCTTGGCCTGCGTCCTCCTGACCCATCCGATGACTGAACTACTTATGGACAAATCAGACATTTTTTCCTCTACCTTACAAAACACTGAACCCTCCTTTGCTTGTCTTGTTATCTTGTGTTCACTTGAGGAGGATGGTTCCCCTTTTGAGTCTTGGTTCCTTTCAAGGTTTCTTTCTTATGTAACTGAGGGAGTTTTTCCTTGCCTCTGTCGCCCTTGACTTGTCCACTGGGGGGTGGACACCAGATTCTTTGTAAAGCTGCGTTGTGACAACATCTGTTGTAAAAAATGCTATATAAATAAATGTTGACTTGAACTAACATTCAGACCAAAAATAGAGAAAACAGGTCATTTTTTTCTAAGACAATATCGCATGGTTGGAAGTGTTTATGGGCATTTATAGACAGAGAACAATTAAAAATCTTAAAAAAAGGTTAATAAGGGAGCTTTAAATATGTTTATATGACACATTGGTTTAAATGATAGTCTCTTGGTACTTGCTGGTTTCGTGGTTTTGTGAAATCTCCAAATATATGTAATGTTACTAGTACAGCTAACCTCTCAACATGCAGCACAGCCTGGTGTCAAACTGAATTAAGTGCAGAAGTCAAACATAATCTCTTATGGGAGCATAAATCAATGAAACTATATTATTCCAAGTTTAATTACAGCCAAGCTTGAGTTGCTTGTCAGTCTTCAGAGCTCCTTCCTACGTCTGGCACCCTCTCAGAGTGACGTGTGTAGAGAGGCTTATAGCCCACAGTGGCTGCTGGGTCTCCGAAGTGTGATGTATGAATACAAGACATTTTTTTTGCTTTTCCTTTTTTTACTTTCACTGGGCTGAGGAGTATTATTCCTGGCCCTTGGTATCTGAGGCACCTCCACACATTTTTCAGCAGGTTATTTCAGTGGTCTAGTCAACCGCTGTTTTCTTTAGTCTTGCTTTCATGTCTGCCCTAAGAGAGTTTTAATAACTGGACCACTGTCCTCTAATGTAATTAAATATATCCCACTGTCATAAATATATGTAGACATGTATTGGCCCTGCTGGTACCCTGGACATATTATGGTGAATTAAAAAAAAGGCCACAAAATAAAAATTGCTGGAATGTTTGACCATTGGGAGAACTCTATTTAGCAAATTTTGGTTTTGTATCCCCACAGAGTTTTCAGCTAGTTCTTCACGCAAATTTGTGCACAGGCTCCTGCAAGCCCTCTTTGTAGGTTGTAAGCTCTGTCAGGCTGCATTTTCTTCTTCTCAAAAACTGTGCCACTCACTCACATCTAGGCTACATTTGCTTATATGCCAAAACACCAGCTTTCATTACACTGACGATAAGTGCTTTCCTTGTACTGGTATATAGTACTTAATTACATGACGTGCCAAAATACGTATGTGTTTGTGTATTTGTTTGTTTAAAGCCTTATGTGGTAGAGGGAGTAATAGAAAATGTAATGAATCTGAAATGCAGATGGAGAATTTCTCTATAGTGAAATCTTGATTGTTTTCCAATCTATTCTGTGTGTATCTATGTGAAACTGCATATGTGGTTATGTATTTATGTATTCGTGGTGCCTGGGCATAAGCTCTTGTGTGCATATTGCTGTCATTCAAAAAGCCTCTCGAGGTTAACCTTCCGTTTGTGGCCGCTTTCGCAGAGAAGCAGGCAAACGATTCTGAAGTGAAAAGGGAGGAGGTTGAGGAAACCGTTGGCAAGCGCTGCAAAGTAAACCCTGGACAATATTCCTGCTTCATGCTTGAAAATCAATAAGCAGGCCAAGCACTGCACGCGAGACCCCACACATCGCTTCCCCTCACTCACCAGAAACCCTGCACTGCTCATAGTGCACTTTGAGCTAAGGAAAAAATGTGTGAGAAGGGAAAGAGGATACTTTTACATTTGTATGTGTGTGAATGAGAGAAATGGGGAGAGAGAGAAAAAAAGAGAAAGAGGAAGAGGAAGAGAATGAATATTTGTATGGGTTTGCCATTGAGTCAATCACATTCTGGTTCCTAGCCTGGGGCAAGCTACTGCCCATGTCCTTGTGTTTAAGAGATAGATGTGTATGTGTGTGTGTGTGTGTGTGTGTGTGTGTGTGGGTAGCCCATAAGCAGTACGTTGCTTTTAGGGAAATAGCTGTGTAATGACTCATCCTTGCCCTTCGTTTTCCCCTGAGCACTTGATACAAGTTTATTCTGTTGATCAGTCTGCTTCTTGTTTCATGCTCATTATTCCCATTCTTCCCTTCTTGTCTATTTTTGCCCATAAACAGGTCAGAGGTCACATAATCACAACAAGGCCAGATAAACACCTGAGTCAGTCTTCTCTAATACATCAACGCTTAATTTATACTGCTAGTGGTACTGTATACACCAGCTCTAAGTACCCATGTACATAAATGCTAAGATTAATATGAGAGCACCATAAGACTCATTCATAAAGATTTAATGTGGCTTAAGCACATATAAAAGAGGATGAGACTTGACTTCACGCAAGAAACAAATTGGTTTCTTTTAAATTCAGACCTTAAACTTGTAAACCAGTTGGCTAAAATTGATCAATATTTGCAAAAAGTACCATTACTACTTTGAAGCTTTTTTAATATATAATAAAAAAGTCTAGATTTTTTTTCTAGAATTAGTTGTCTTGTGTTCTTGTAGCATTCTTTATAGATGTGGCTAAATTGCTTATTGATCAGTGGTTCACCTTATGACAGTAGACTACCATTTAGCATAAAAATGCAAAATAAAACTTTGTATGAACTAATTAAAGATATTACAGATAAGAAGAATTAAGCCCAGCAAAGTCCAACAAAACTGCTAAGAATGCTGGGGACCTCTGGGCTACAGCATTTATATAAGACAATCATATAAGGCAGTTCATAGTTCATAACTGACAGTTAAATTGATTATTAATCATTATTTCTGTAAAGCAGAGTTTACCTAAAACATTGAAATATGTTCATTGCCATAAAAATGGTAATTATTTTTTAGCTTCATAAAATGGATGTATGTATAGTATAGAGTCCTTATAGTTCCTGATAATGTGACTTTGAGTATTAAGACTCAAGGGTTACTTAAGGGTTGATCTTTCCTGTGCCCAGAATAATAAAAAGAGGTCACTAAAGAGCTTATAGCTAACTTGGAAGACACATTTGAGTCTACCAGTACCAAATTGGTTGCTGATAATGATAAACAGAGTACTTGACTCTTCATTAACATCTGTAATCGTAACAGCCACAACATGCCACACAGCATATGACTTTAACCAGAAATAACAGTGAGTTGATGGAAGTGGGTTTGCTGACTGTAACTGAGTGCAGTCTTACTTAAGAATTGCTGCCGTTAATAACATGTTAACAGAAAGCAACTTAGACGGCCAATTTCAGTCCAATAGGGACTTTGAAACAAGAATAAGATAAGACCATCTTATTAGGTGTGGACATTCTGTATTGAGTGACACAACATTTGTCTGACCATGAATGTTATGACTTGGCTACTAGGTCTATACATTTAGTGTATTCATTTTGTTAAGATGACACCGGTGCCCCTATTATGTTGGCCCATCTTGGCAGATTATTTTTAGGCAGGAAATGGGCATCAAGAGACCGCCTCTGCCTGCCACTTTTTGACACCCATAATTTCACCCGCCCTGGATTTCAGCATGCTGGCATTTTCCTTCATTGTACACTGTAGAAGACGGATGATGAGAACACTGATTTGAAGCCTGTAGAAATGTGTATTTTCAGTGTCTTTTCACTGTATCCTCGTTTTTTTTTGTTTTTTTTTTTGCAAATTGGAGGCTCCAGGGCAAATAAATTAATCCATTAAGGATAGTTAATGTCCTTATCAGAGCATTGTGACTGCTAAAGGCCTGAGCTATAGTCAGAGCTTTAGCACTTACCCCACAAGAACTATACCAAACCAAACCTCAAACATTTAATTTACTAAATTTAGTTCATCAAATTTTATGTGGTCCGTTCTAAATTCTACTTAGATACTTTCATTATGTTGATGGTTTATAGAAGCACATATAATAATACTTTTTTATTAACATAAACACCCAGAGATACTGATGTAAGAGCTGGCACTTTTCAATTTAGTATTCATGACAAACAAAAACTCATGTATGTGCAGTATGGTTGCAATTTGGCTTGTAAATAGCAGTAGTGGTAAATATTGCCCTTATTCCAGATTTTTCTAACTTAATGAGACCTATTATGCTTTTCTCAGTGCCCATAATTGTATTTTGGGGACCTATTGGAATAGATTTACATTTCTCAGTTTTCCCAAACCACAATATTTTTGTCATACTGTACATCTGTATTCACACCCTGTTAGAGCACCTGTGCCTTAAATCCCTGCCTCCCGAACAACCCAGTGTTCTCAAAATGGCCAGCTCTCCCACTTTGTTCTGATTGGTCAATCCCCTCTTAAGCATCCTACAAAAAGTTCTGCCCCCATACCAATGTGGCTGTTATTGCTATATCAGTGTAAGTTTATTCCTTAAAATCAGGTAGAACAAGTTGATTGACTTGATATACAGTGATGTGAAAAAGTGTTTGCCCCCTTCATGATTTCTTATTTATTTGCTTGTTTATCACTCTTAAATGTTTCAGATCATCAAACAAATTTAAATATTAGTCAAAGCCATTATCCACAAATGGCGAAAACGTGGAACAGTGGTGAACCTTCCCAGGAGTGGCCGGCTGACCAAAATCACCCCAAGAGTTCACAAAAGACCCCACAACAGCATCCAAAGAACCGCAGGCCTCACTTGCTTCCGTTTAGGTCAGCGTTCATGACTCCACCAAAAGAAAGAGACTGGGAAAAAAATGGCCTGCACGGCAATGTGCCAAGACGAAAACCACTGCTGACCAAAAAGAACATTAAGGCTTGTCTCAATTTTGCCAGAAAACATGTTGATGATAAGATTTTTGGGAAAATACTCTGTGAACTGACAAGATAAAAGTTGAACTTTTTGGAAGGTGTGTTTCCCATTACATATGGCATAAAAGTAACACCACATTTCAGAAAAAGAACATCATACCTACAGTAAAATACAGTGGTGGTAGTATGATGGCTGTTTTGCTGCTTTATGAGCTGGAAGACTTGCTGTAATAAATGGAACCATGAATTCTGCTCTCTACCAAAAGATCCTGAAGGAGAATGTCTGGCCATCTGTTTGTGACCTCAAGCTGAAACAATCTTAGGTTCTGCAGCAGGACAGTGATCCAAAATATACCAGCAAGTCCACCTCTAAATGGCTGAAGAAAACAAAGTGAAGACATTGGAGTGACCAAGTCAAATTCCTGACCTGAATCCTATTGAGATGCTTAAAAAGGCAGTTCATACTCAAAAAAACCCTCCAATGTGGCTGAATTGCAACAATTCTGCAAAGATGAGCGAGCCAAAATCCCTCCACAGTGCTGTGAAAGACTCATTGCAAGTTACCGCAAACGCTTGATTGCAGTTGTTGCTGCTAAGGGTGGCCCAACCAGGTATAGGTTTAGGGGGCAAACAATTTTTCACACAGGGCCATGTAGGTATTTTCTCCCATAATAATAAATACCTTCATTTAAAAATGGTATTTTGTGTTTACTTGTGTTGTATTTGTACATGCAAAAAAATAAGAAATCATGAAGGTGGCAAACACTTTTTCACACCACTGTACCTTCACAACCTAGAGTGGAGCAGGACGTTTCAGAGTGAAGTTTTTAAGTTCTCTGTGGTAGTCGCTGTGAATGTGTGAAAAGCTTGCTAACTTGTACTACAAGATGGCGTCACCTTGTAACAGAGAAATGGTCTGGAAGTTCAGTAAGGTGTTTCAGGCAGCTGAGGAACATGGTTTCTGTGGGAGAGAGTTTATCCCTCTGATGTATATTTGGACTTTAAAACTTTGCAGACTGTTTACATGAACAAAAAGCTACAAAACACACCACAGGAAAGGTAAAACTGGAACGTAATAATAGGACCCCTTTAATCAGTAAGACTTATATATCCTGCAATATATCCTGGACAGAATAGTAAAGCATAGAAGATATATCTTATGAGAAGTTTAAAATCCTGTCTTGGGGAATTCCTGAGAATTCATGTGGTCAGAACTGTTAGGTTTACTCATAAGTATGATATCTGTATTACCTCACTGCTCGTTGTGCAGTCTTAATTACAGGCAATTACATAAGACCTCATAATGTATATTGCCTTTTTAAGGAGCCTCAGGAGATCATTGACTGTGTCTCCAGTGAAACACTCTGGGAGGTTGTGCTCCAGGCGGTGTTATGACTTTTGAGATGGTCTTGTGGGATGGCGACTATTTAACCTTTTCCTCTCTTAAGAGTGGTTTTGGATAAGCCACTCGCTTCTATGAGAGGTTTTGAAATGTATTTTGTTGAGCTGATTTCCATCAGGGTCAAAAGTGACTGCTGTAATTGCCCTGACCTGCACTGCTAATAAAGTGTTGTGTTTTTAAAGCATGTTGGGTAGAGAGATGATTGACAGACCTACCAAACTTACAGGTCATGCTGTGATAGCAGTGCAGTACTACTATACAAGCTCTGTGAAAAGCCTTGCCTTGCGATGTTACTAAATGTAGTGTATGAAGGCTGAGGTGTGTGTGTGTGAGGGAAATAGCAGACTCTGAGCAGAGGTGGTTGGAGACTCCGAAATTTAGGGAGGACAGGATGTAAATTAGAGTAAATAACAGCTAACTAGACAACATGTAGCTTGGCTAAAAAGAAAAAAGAACCAAAGCAGAATTCAAATAAAATATATAAGAAAAAAAAAACAAATAAATTGAAGTAATTCACTTAAATATGGCTGTATGACTAATGCACTCTGTGTGTTCTGAAAAATATATTTTTGTTAAAATCTGTACAGGTCACTAACCCTGGTTTTCGAGATCTACCCCTCTATACAGTTCAACCACAGTCCATTACACATGCTTGAGCTAATTAACTTCTTCAGAAGTCCTTGTCTGGCTGGATCAGGTGCTTTAGTACATTTATACAGAGGGCATTAGATCTCCTGGAGTAGTGTTGGCTATAATTGTTTTAGAGTAAAGGACCCTAATAAACTTTACACTGGCTTTTTTCTAACATTAAAGATTGTGATTTTGTTTTTACATGTTAGAGAGGCAGTTGGGTTTAAATTATTTGGAAAACATTGTGTAGGATGCTCCTTTCATCTATCGACCAGCTGCCTCCGGTTATGTAAATAGGGCTGAATTATTTTTCTGACTGATATTGTTCTGTGATTTGAGTTGAGGTAATTTACTATAAATTCTGGTCCAGGGCTGTTTTTTGGCCAAGAGGAGCAGAAGCAGAATATCCAGATGGTTTGGCTTAGGACTTGAATGCTAGACTGCTAGATAATTGTGGTTGTGTTGTCATCTTTGCAGCACATGGGTGTTTGGTTGCTTCTGATTGGTCAGACAGATCTACAGGTGGTTCAATAGTGTTCACTAAGTCTAACTAAGCTACATTACTTGTTAAGACTATATTGTTGATAATTAATATCGTTTATCTGTATACAGTGACCTCATGTAACACAATTTCCCATCAGACCTTATTGAATGCAAATAGTTTTAGCAGTGACCAATCAGATTTTTGATATGAAGCACAATAACTGAATCTCTCACGCTTATATGACTTATAGAAAATAATGGCACTTTGGGACTAACCCACAACTGATGGACTTTAACTGTGGCATCTTTTTCTCCAAAGCAGCCAACAGTTGGTGAAGGAACAGATAAAACATAGCATGAACTTAAACAGTGTGTGGCTACTGCATATAAAATATTTAAATTAGTGATGCATCAGTTTACATTAAAAGCATACTTGAATTGTTACATTAAATGACTTATTCTACAGTATGTGCCTAAAATCCTTTAATGACAGACAGGAGCTGCTTATACGTTTGCTTTTTTACTGTCCTGAGAATTTTATCAAAATGTCAAAAACTAAGACTATAGAGATTTTCTTTTCTGTGTCTGTTTTTTTAAAGTATTCTACATATCCAGCAGGATGTGGTGGTTGAGTGGTTTTAAACCTTTAGCAGAAATGATCTTTGATGCTTAATATTTGGCATAAACAGAGATCATAAACAGTATGTCCCACTTAGTAACTCAGAGATAGAACCACACCATCAACATGTTCAGTTTTATTAGCAGCTGCTCAGGTTGAATGTGCCTGTACTGACCAGCACAGGACAGTGAGGAGGATTTTAAGTAATTACTTTTCATTTTAACTGCCAGTAATTCATTACCTTGTTTGCCAAGTCTTAGATTTTGACACTTTGCTGTAGGTGTTTTTGCAGATTTCTTTTGGTTTCTTCTTGGTTTTCTTATTGCTAAAAAGTAAAACATAATATAAAAGGAATACTGTACACTAAAACTCTTAGTTATATTTTTTTATCAGTCTCTGTCAACAGTTCTCAAACCAGGAGGTGCTGTGTTGCTGCTCTAGACTCGTTTCACATAAGGCTTTGAGATGTATGTGTATGTGTCTGAGAGAGAGAGCGGGGAGGGGTGGAAGAGAGAGTGGGAGCGATGTGTGTGTGTGTATGTGTGATGTGGGGTGGTGTTTGCCTGTTGATTAGATATGACTGTGTGAGTATGTTACGGGCCTGTTTGATCAAAGAGGTGAATATGAACCCACCCTGGGAGAGCACAGGGAAACACGTGACCAGGCTTGGCAGTCAAACTACCGGAGCAAGGAGTTTTTCTGTTTCTCTCTCTCTTCCAAGGTTAGATGTAATACATTTTCGATTGTGTGGTCAGAGTCTAAGCCCAGGACTACTTCTCTATTAATCAGTGCCAAGACGTCTGATTTTTTGGCCTGTCGTTTAGCAGCCTGGGCCTTGATGGTCTCATTTTCCTGTGAGTCTCCTGTTACTGCTTGTGCTTGTAATTAACATGCTTTCCCACTCTGTAAGGACACATGGACACAGCTGATAGCTTTTCTTCCCCCCACGTCTCTCTCTCTCCCTTCTCTCTTCTCGCTTTCTCTCTGTCTAGGATTGGACACTTTTCTTCCTTTTGCTCACTCTATGTGTGTGTGTGTTTTACAGAGCACTAGACGGTCAAGAAAAGGAAGGTCACTCTGAAGAATGAAAGTCACCCGCCAGGTTGCGCTCTTACATATAATGGGCCTTTGGGTCCAAGGGGCAGCTAATTCACACAGGTGGAATTCTGCAACCTGCATTATTTCATAGACATAACCATTTGTTCCTTTTCCCACTATTGTGTGTTTGTGTGTATGTGTATGCGAATAAGCATGTGTGTCTGTCCAGATGTCTTGTGCCACACTTGGCAGAAATTGCTTTGTTACACGCGCCAGGATTGGCTCCGTATTCCACATTTGAAGCAGTCTTTTTTCCTTACAGCTCTATTTCTGTTGAATTTGCTTACATTACATGGGTGTTAGAGATAGAGACTGAGCACACTAAAGCATTCCCCTGTTTAAGTGTTTCTGCCAAATAGGATTTTTAAAGCAGTCCAGTCATAAAAGGACAAGTACAGCTCATCTTTTGGGATAGTAATTGACCTCAGTATAGACACACATTTTTCACATTTAAAGTTTATAGGGCCCACGCTATAAGGCCCTCTGGGTATGCTATACTATGTTGGTGTTAGGGATGTTTGTTTTTCTTATACATGTCAGTGCATAACAAGAGGGAGGAAAAAAACAAGAGACTAAGATTAGAATAGATTTTTTACATTTTTTGAGAGTTACCCTTACTTTCATATCAAAGTCTCAACCTCAGACATCTCAGTTGCAGTCTTGTAAAGGTACTAATGAGTACCTTTTTTTTTTTTTTGCCAGTGATGTTTTATAGAATATAGGAATATATAGGAAAGTAGTTTGTGTTGTCTGCGGCAGTATGGTCTCTGTAAGCCAGTTATATTTTAGTTGTGTATTTCCAGCATTTCTCATAAATAGAAAACAAAGACCACACTAAACAGGCAGAACATATAGATGTTTGTTATTAAAATATTTACAGTTTTTGTTTAGATGTTACCATTTAGAGATGTGTGTTTCAAAGGCCTTGAGATCACCTCAAGACAGCAATTAAAAGACATCATATGTTTTTGGTGTTAGATTATTCTTTTTTTTTTTTTGTAAAATGGAAGTAAAATGGAAAATTTTAATGATTGCTTCAGTGTTAATTACCCTCCCATTTTAATACGTTGATACGTATGATAAAAAACCTTAAAGTAAAACTATCTTCTCTGAATGTATTGCATGTATTTCACAGATGTTCAGAAAGTAAAGCAGCAAAGACTGATATTTTATGCACTGTGCACTTCCAGGCTAGTTTGAAGATTATTTAATTGGACTCCGTTTGACATGTGTAAATTTCAGCTGTAAAATTTTACGTCCCACCATCTGGCCACACACTGTGGCAGATGTTTAAAAAAACTGCATGGGGCTCTGCTTTAGGTTGTATACTAAGCTACAGGCCTCTAATATTCCTACAGTGCTTAATTGCCCTGCTGCCATGTTGAAAATCACTGTTTGTCTGACCTTTGAACTCTCACTTCCCTTCAAAATGCTTTTTTGCTGGTTCTATGGATGAACAGAGTAATCTAGGCAGGCCACTTGATTCTCTCAGTAACTGTAAAGTTTTAACGGTTAATGCCTTTAACAAGCTAATGTTACATAGGGGCACTGTAACTGAGATCAGTGTTGGATTCCCTTTGTGTGAGTGGACGTTAATGGCATTGTGAAAGCTGATGTGGGCCGGGTTGTGTGGGCACTGTGAGCTGGGCTCAGTACACCATGTGAGTTTAACTGCGGCTTGGCAGTGGCACTGTTGCGCAAACAAGCTGCGGCCTTGCAGAAATATATTTCCAATATTATACCATTAAGCCTGTGCTCGTCTCAGCCAGGGCATTTTAAAGCCCCTGAATTCTCTGAGGGATCCGGAGGCCTGATTCTGTGGAGGTTTGTTTTGGCCCTGTTCTTTCCCTTTCACTATGGGCTGCAGATGTTCACGGTCTGTGTGTGTTTCCCAATTAAAGCATTAATCCAAATCAGTTAAAATGATGGCACACGGAGGAAGGACGCCCACGAAGCGTGCTCTGTCTCTCTCTCTCTCTCTCTCTCTCTCTCTCTCTCTCTCTCTCTCTCTCTCTCTCTCTCTCTCGCTCTCTTTCTCTCTTTTTCTCTCTTTCTCTCTCTCGCTCTCTATCTGGCTCTCTCTCTCTGGCTCTCTCTCTCTCTCTGTCTCTCTCTCTCTTACTCTCAGTCTCGCTTACTCTCTCTCTTTCTGTACTTGTGTAATTGCTCACCCAGCATTCCTCATATGAGCATCAAAGTGGGGGTCTGGTAAATGTGGAAAATTTGAACGCGAACGGCAAGAAAGTGGTGAAATTAGTCTGGCCTTTAGCTTACTCCTCCCATGTACATTATTCTCCCTCAGAGCTTACTATCTTGTGAATGCTGTTTGTGTTTTCTCATTAGGAACAGGCACTTTCTATATGTGCACGACATTCAGTAATTGCACTTTTCTTTTTGCATAGCATAGCAGAGGTTAGCAAACTCTGGTGCACCTCATCTATTCAAAACTCCAGAACCTTCCCCTCTACTTATACAGTGGCCTATATTGCTGTGCTCATTTAGCTGAACCAGCATAAAAACTGTTTTGCAGATTCAGAACTACTTCTACTAGAAGTTAGTTCAGCCACTCTTATATATATATATATTTTTATGGGTATAATAGGGCTGTTTGATCATTGTTGTTTATACCAATTAATTCAGAATTTTTTTGAAAAATATCCCACTAAACAATAACAAACAATACATATCCTTTCAGAGCTTCCCAAAATGTCTTTGTTGGACCCAGAAGCCTTGGAAGACTTTTCTCAAATTAAATATATTAATATTAAGTATTAAAAAAATGTGTTTCTTAAGTTTTTAAACTGCAATTTTAATTTAGAAATTAGGGTCCAGATCTGTGTTTGGTAATGAAGACCACCATGTTCACTTTGTCTTATTTAAGGCCTAAAAGCTAGATATGTGGGTATTCAGTTAAACACTCTAGTTGTTCCTGGCAAATAAGGAGGCTGTATGTTATGGTATACATTTTAGAACATAGACAAACCTCAACCGATCAGGTTTCCTGACAGCTCTTTGGTGTCTCACCACAGAATTGGATGGTAAAATGCATGTTTGTTTAGAGTTAGGAACGGTCTCAAAACTATGTGGGGGTGGGGAGAAGTTTTCTCATTGTCTTAAGAATATGATAGTTGTACTATATTTGCGAGCATGTCTACTGATCCCTCTAAGCTCATCTTTGGTGTTTTAAAGAGTTTTCACTTAATGCCTATATTACATGCCACATTCTGTGCAAGATTCTTGTTATTCCATTCAAAGACCTGCACAGCCTGTCTCATGATTAACTGGCTGTGCCTTACAATCAAGTAAAGAAGGTGTTCTCCATGTTCCAAGGTTTAAACTAATGCCTGTGTTTGGTCAATCCTGTTTAATGTATTCTTGTTCAATGATTGTAAAAAATAAATTAAAAAAAAAATCTTGTTTGGAAGCATCAGTAGATATACTTAAAGTTGATGATTATGGCAATGACGATGATAGACATGAGAGCAGACATGCGAGCAAAGTGGCTTAATGTAAGTTGTAAGTAATGTAAGTAATGTGCGTTGAAGCTTAATGTAAAGGTAAAGCAAAGGAAAAACTGTTAAATCTATTAATCATGATAGTCTTGGTATAAAATCATATATTTAAGTGTTGGAGATTATGCCTACGTGCCCTTGTATGGCAGTGGAAGTGAGTGCGACAAAGGTGATGGGGTGCACAGACTTTGTCATTGAGTGGAAAGGGTGCATGACCTAAAAGTTTTAGGAACCACTGACAGGGACAGAAATTAAGTTATTTCTGTTTACATGTTTTCCTCTTTCAGACTGCACACGTTGCTGAGTATGTGAGCGAGAGAGGGTAAGAGAGAGAGGGAAAGAGGTAGACAGAGGCCATCCTTTCTCACTCATTACTCTAGGTTAATGTAAACATGTAGAGCGAAACGTAGGCTGTATCTCTGGCAAGTTCGCGCTAAACATCCTTTGGCTGCTGCCACTAACTCCTCATGTGTACTAACAGATGACTGGAGCTCTGCACGCCATGGGGAGCGGCCAGGAACACCTGCACCGTCCAGCAGTTTCAGTTTCCTGTGAACACTCCAGTATGACCTGACTACTGCACCCTTAGGTCCCACAGCCGCTTGATTTTCTGCACGGTAAACATAACACTCTATTTATAGAATATAGGAAAAAACTCCACAATCACCTCATACAGTCAAATAACAAGGGGGGATAAATGATAAAGTCCATATGTGCTGTCTCAGACCGCAGATAGGGATGAAGACATCATCTTTGGGTGTTCTGCCTGTGTGTACTCCTCCCAGCCTGAAAACATTCATCAGTAATCCTCTTTCATAACACACAACTGTGTGGAATTCCATAGTTCATCTCAAGACAAGCTCAGAATTTGTTGCCGTACGCATGTGTGAGTGTACCCGCGTCCGTAAGTGTGTGAGATAGATAAGTAAAGTGAAATGTGTGTGCTGTGGAATAACACTGTATATCTTAACAGCTCTTTTTTTTCCTCCTCAGCATGTTAAAGTCTTGGGAGGTCGGAGTTAGTTAGCTGCCGTGGCCTGCGTTATGCGTAGGAGGAATGCAATAGACAAAGCAGCCTGCAGTATTCTCCCACTTTGTCAACGATATGAGTTCCTTGGAGGGAGGGAGAGTGGAGAGAGGATGAGGGGGTGCTTGCTCATGCAATGTGAAGCAGTGATAAGGAGGAATTGGAAAGGCCTTGGACCATAGAAAAAGTCCTGTAATTCTATTGTGGAGGAAAGGCAAGTTCCTGAGCCAGGCGGGCAGGAAGGGCAGTGCAAGGTGAAGGCCGAAAGCAACATTAATTACTTCACTGAGGTCATAAAGCACCTGTCTGAGGTTGCCACAGGCCACAAGCTTAGAAGAATCTTTGTTTGTTCATCATGACTTTTTAACAGTTTACCTTGTCCTAAAAGGATTTACAGTACAGCTCTTAACGTGTACATTCTGCGTGAAGTTTCACTTCTTGATTAAGTACAGTTAAAACTGCTTCTAAAGCTAAAGCTGCAGTTTAAAGAAATCAAAGTTGACACTTGTCAGTAGTTTATATATTTAAATGTATGTTTTTTTTTTATATTTATTTTTCTGTTAAAATAATCTATTTATGTGTCTTACAGAACCTTAAACATTTGTCCTTATTAATTATTAACGAATAGACACAATAAATAAAACATATATCTCATAAATTTTAGCTGAATGTTCAGTTATCATTTTTCATTCAAAGAAAAGGAATGACTGGCTCAAAACTTTTCCAGTACAGTGCTCTGGACACTGTCTGAAGTGTTCATAGACACTTTGTCCACTGATATGGGAGACTTAGCAAAAAATTTACTCTGTCACAAATCCATAAAAGGAGTGGTCAAATTCCAGTTTTGACTGTATATTTTGTGTGTATTCTCTGTGTATTCCTAATTATGCTATTTTGTTTTTATTGTTATATTAAAATATAATTGCATAATATGCCTTTTACTCTTCCATTAAGTTCTGTTACATTCATTAACCTCAGTAATTAAGGAATGTATTTGGAGGAGGGAGCAAATAGAACCTATGGAAAAATACACATTGGGACATTCAGTACAACATAAATGAGTGACGTGACCAACAAATACTGTATATATATATAGGTATATGTATGTATATATAATATATAGAATAATATAATATATATAACAAAATAATATATATATAACACTGGAGTATAAGGCATTTCTGAAAAATTTACTTAAAAGCATGGCTGCAGAATAAGCCACAAATCATTCACAGTAATTTGCAGTGGTTGTGCTCTCTGTCAAATGGGTTGGTAAACTTATTTAAGTGAGACAAAGCAGGTCACGATGAAGTGAGTGAAACTGTGAGAGAGTGGAAGACAGAGCTGTGGCTAAACACATGAGACAGACAACGGAAAGAGTTTTATTTTCAGTAGGTTATTCATGAGCATTAATCATGTTCTGTTTTTGTGTTCAGTATAAAATTAATCTGAATGCAACACATTTTTAGGAAACTGGTGTACTCCACCACTCACATATTAAAGTATTGATTCTCTCTGTTTTCCTTTTTGATTTGTATTATTTCATCATTTAAAAACAGCAACTGCTCTGGTCATGGTGGCAAAGTTTCCTGATAAATATGTCAATAGAAATAACCAAGAATAACTTTAAATAAAATAAATAAAGACAGTGTTCACACTTTTTTGTAGGATAGCAAAGTTAAGTTTCAGTTGAAGATTTCTAACCAAATAGATAATTTTACTTTACTCATTTTTCATAAATATGTGTGAATATAGCAGTCATGTAAGTGTTGGTGTAAACATGACTTAATTCTCCCTTTTAAATATTTATACTAAATGGAGATGTATATATTAAATACATACGTTACTGAAATAAAATCAGTTGCACAAATTTGCTGGAAATAAATAATTTTGAAGTGCTCAATTCAATTTTGTTTGAAAACTTTCAGTTTTGTATATGTCCAGCATTTCCTGGTTTTGGTAACTGCACAAGCCGTTTGTTTGTAGTGTATGCATTTTGCCTGTATTAGCTGTATTAGTGTGACAGTTGAACACATACAAAGTATAATTTTCTTTTGTTTATGCTAAAAGAACGAATTTCCACTGGTTTTGTTCTTTGACTGCCAAAATACGCTCACACATTATTGAAAATTAAGAGTCTGTGACATTGAAAAGTGATGGTTAAGGTCTTTTTTAGAAGTTTGCTGGATGTCATTTTCAAAAAAACAAAATTATTTATCGAGGCGCCTCATAAAAGAGCCTGGGCTCTCTCTTTCTCCAGTCTATCTCATTATGCAGACAGATTCAGTATGCAGACCTCTCAAATAAAGTGCAGGGAGAAACCAAATATTTATGTCAGTGTTCAGGTTGAACTTCTGCCTTTTTTTGCCTCTCTCAGCTCATGCACTGAAGTAGCGGGAATCTCATAAGCCATCCTGCTCTGGAATTTGTTTGGCCTACAAAGTAGCTGGACAGCACAGCATGATGACATCGCATAACTTCTTCAGTTTATTCACTGACAGTGATTTAAAGCGGAAAGCAAATTTAAAAATCAGTTTGTTTTGGGCAAATTTGTATCCTTGAAAAAACAGTAAAAACATTGCTTAGCAATTTCTGTTATATGTCTGTTTAATAACATCATATTATACAAAATAATTTTATTGTTTTGGCAGGTTAAAGTTGTGTAAAAAATAAACAGTAGAAATATTAATAAAAATGAAAACCAAGACGAATAATCCTGTTTCTTCTCACTGTTTTTGTTGTCTGTATTAAGAATAGGGACATGGTGATGAAAGAGCTGAGGCATGGCTCTGGAAAAGTTCTCTGTGGGCATCAGGGTGTTTCCCTGTTCAGCCGACACCCTGTATTTGTGCTCTCTGGTGGGTCGTCTTCTGCGTGAGACACTCAGTGTTCCAGTGTGCTGGGAATGTGACCGTCTACTGCCCCATCCCCTGTCATTACTCCCTGTGCTCATTTATTTCCATTCTATCTCCACTCTGTAGTGCCGTACTGTACCATCGTAATTATAGTATTCATAAGTGGAGTTGCTGTATGAGACACCTGCTGGGAGTTTGGAGAGCTTGTTATTGTCCCTCAGTGCCTCTTCTATACTTAGTCTGAGCGGGGAGTTAATCACACCTCATCTAATGAGACTAGCTGGACTGTCCCAGCATGGTTAGAAAAAGAAAGCAAATGAAACGTATTGTGAGAGTGACTGAGTGAGATGTTTGAAATGGCTTGGTGAAAGACTGAGCGAAAGAAAAAAAAAAAGAAAGGAAAAAAAGAAAGCTCACAATCTGCTTGGAGTAAGACCGCAGTTTATGGATCCCAGCAGTTCGCTTGGGCCCAGGTCAGGAGCAGAGCTTGGCAGCAGTGGCGGCAGACATTTTTCTCTGTCAGGCTCGCAGGAGTCGCTACAAAGAAGCCAGCTGTCGGGCCTCATGGAACCTGGCCTCTAATTAAAACAGTGGAAAATTAGATAACTCCACAAATTCATCACTGCCGCCCCTGGCCGTCAGGGCTCCGCTTTGGGGGCTGCCACCCACCTTTTGTTTACACCAGGGAGATTTGGCCCCTCTCTGCTGTGTGTTTTTAGAGTTTTTTGGGCTGATTTTTCTAATGGGCTGCAAGGGCTTCTCTTGCATGTCCCCTCCCTAAGCGCCCCTCCTGAAAGAGTTCCTGATGGAGCTGATGGAGACGAGACCCCCCCGACCCACTTCGCCCACGCCTACCTCGTTAGCCCCTCATTTATTAGACACTAATGGAGGTTGTGAGTGCTCTGATGTCATGTGCTGGCATACAAAGAGAACATATCCTCTCTCTCTCTCTCTCTCTCTCTCTCTCCCCCTCCGCCTCCTCGTCTCATGAGCGTCACTATTTTGAGTGCCTCTGTCTGGTCTCATCTGGTCCTCTCTGGTCTGGAGGCCTTAGCATGCTGAAGGCCAAGTATGATGATGACTGTGGAGAAAGTTGGGAGAGTAGCCATTTCAGTGAGCTGCCTCCTAACTTTCTCTTTGTTTGAGCTGAGCATGCCATTCATTGCTGTCTAGCAAGGTCAGGTGCAGTGAAGAATGATATCTGAGCACGCTGTGGTCAACCTCATGTTTATGGTCCACGGCCTAGATCATGACGACTCCAGCCAGAACAGTCCAGCCTGTTTTGACAGCTGCCATTTACATAAAGTAAAAAAGTGCAATTACAGTAAATGGGTTTGGCAGCTCTAATTGTTTTAATGGGGTTAGAGCTTATCTCTTATGCAATGACAACAGACTCATGATGTCGCTACGATTTTACAAATACAGTACATAAAATAAAAAATCAGATAATAACAGTATGACTTATGTCCAGCATCCAAATTTGCTCTGCTGGATATTCGGCACAAATTAGCAGTGGTGTTAATAAAATTAGGGTTCATTTCAGTGCAGGGAGTTAAACAGAGTAAGGTATTGCTGCTTTCTCACCTGCTGTGTAGTCAGTAAGTAACTGGAAAGCGAGAGAACTTTGTCATTTCAATTGCTCCATTACAATGAAGGCCATGCACTGACTACATGGTTTTAGTACAAAGTCAGTTTTTTTTTTTGAGGGCAAAGGTGTTTAGTGGTGAACTTGTATGATCCATAGCACTTTTTATACAGTGCCCTGACTGTATTTAGTCCTAATTAAAATGGAGACGTCATGTGTGTGATTATAAAATCCATTGCAGTTGATCGCCTCAGGTCTGTGACCTGTAGACATGACCAGATGCAGCTTGCAGTGCTGCCATTTTCCTGGTTTCTGGTCGTTCCTGGAGGGTTTTTTTTCTTTCCATCTTGTCTTCATTAAGAGAAATGCTTTCTCTGAGTGGTTCAGGTCAAGTGATTTACTTGATCAAAAACATTACTTTTTGGCTTGCAGTGGTCCATACTTGCTTCAGAAGTACGGTTGTTTGGTTGTTGTTATACTGCACTATGAAATAACATTCATTTAAATCATTAGTTTGTATTAGAACAGATTTTTTTAATGATTCTCATTATCATTATTTATTTTGCTTCTGTTGGTAAACATATATACCCACTACACCATGCTTTACAGATGAAATTGCACTTCTCTGCACGCTGTCCATCACCCTGTTGCATGTAAATCTTAATATTAAAGCCCAGAATTTTACAGGCTTTATATATGTTTATCAATGTTATTTATTTATTAAAGTTATTTATTTGCTTTGACAATATACACAGTTTGCTTAACATTTATAAACACTAAGCCTTTAGAGTTCTGGGGCTCGATCGTTTGCTACTTACAGTAAACCCTCCAAGGTTATGCTGCTATATTAATTTTCTTAAAGCATTTTTCTAATTTTATTCTTGCATCCTGGTGTGTGTGTGTGTGTGTTTGTTTGTTTATTTGTTTAATCAGTTAATTGGTATGATAAGAGCCATAGACACAATATTAGGCTATGTCCACATTACCAGACATAATCTGGTAGTGACTCAAATCTGATTTTTTTTGCCTTAATGTGACAGAGATCTAATTTTGTTCAGGGCTCTGTGTGTATATCAATACTAATCTTTTTAAATCAGATTAAAATCACTTTCACAGATATGTGTCAGATTTGTGGGCATGCAGCATGAATGTGAACGTTTAAATCACATCAGTGTTTTTGTTTGTTTGTTGGATTTTTTTTTTTTTTTACTGCACATGTTCCATCATTCACCAAAACATGGAAGCAGAGTCAAAAGTAAAGTTAAAATCAATAAACAGTGGAAATGGAATATACCTGACCTTTTCATCTCCCTCCCACTTCAATAGTGAACAGCTGAGAGTCAGTTATTTTGAAGGGAAAGCCTTGTTGTGCTGGTTAGTTTGCATGTGGTTCACTCAGTGATGTTAGTGATTTGAATGTGAGTTTCTTGATGCCAGTTTGTTCACATTAGTGACTAATCTGAGATCTGGGCAAACATCGTATTTGAGAAAAGAGGCTTGTATTATAATCTCTCATTTTAAATAGTTTATTTTTTGACATAAGATGTTAAGTTACCATAAGAACATAAGAAGGTAGAATATGGTTTTGTGTCACTACTAACTGAAACATATTAACATACCTAACAGGTAGCATTTTGTTCATATGGGAGTATGAAGCAGAATTTATTAATTTTGATACCTTGGGTGTATGTCTGGTAGTATTAGCAATGTTGTACCCTAGAATTTTTTAATACATCCCAGAATTTTGGTATGCAGCTTTTGTGAACACAGTATGGTTTCTTCTTAATCACCAAAGTAAAAGTTGAGGAACACAATTCCTTTTCATTCAGTTATCTAAAAACGGGATTGTGAAAATTATTATTTTTCTCTTTTTTCTTATTATGATGTGATGTTGTGTATTCCACCTTAATAAAATAGACAACCAAGAACAAACTCCATGTTTGATTAAACTAAAACTGCTGTATTCAATTTGGTTTTCATTAGGCACCATTTGAAAATGCACATTCAGATGTGTACATCACCACGTAATGAGATATATTTCAACAACACAACTCTTTCAGTTTACCTGCTTTCAGTTTTATTCCTTTTTTATGCTTATTGCTTTCAGTGGTTTATGTGCTGGAATGTATATAATATTATGTGCATATGCTGCAATGCTAATAATGATACACCCACCCAAATAATAGCTGCTCTGTGTGAGTCCTGTGGGGGTCCTGACCAGGGGAAAAGGAGTCATTGTAGTAATATAAAATTCATGTATTTAGTATTTACTATATTCAGTATAAAGAAGAAAAATCTTTTAGGCCAAGATACCAATCTCTAATAAGGTCTGAACTCTGGGGTGGTCACTCCGTCGGAGAAAACCAGCAGCGTCTATGTTTTATTTGCGGTTCTTGTTCTTTTTTTTTTTTTTCCCTTTTTTGTCATTTGTCAAATGTCGTTGTCCTTATCTTGACAGAATGTTGCACATACTGTTTATCTAAAGGTGACAGTTTTGATAGTCGACCAGGTCTTGCACTAATGTTTTTTTCTATATATGTTAATAATTTTTAAACTCCAGTTAGAACAGTCCAGCCTGAAAAATCCTGTTTTTTTATATGTCATTCCTTTTCCGTATACAAGTGGATTATCTTTTATACACTCTCCTTAGAAATATGTCCTTAAAACGTGTTACTTGTACTTCATAGCAGTTTGGGCAGAAAATCAATTAAAAAATGGTGGTCTCTGATTTTGGCACAGTGCTATATATTACACTAATTGCGTGTATACCTTTTTAGAATACTTACATTACAAAATGAAGAAGAGCATAAAGTGTGTTTATGCTACATTTAATCTACTTTTAGTTCAGAAATGAACAAAAGCTGATATTAATTTACTTTCCTGATGCCATTTTAACTGATCGTGATTTTCAACTGTGTTTGTAAATCTGCACTTTTTCACTACTGTGTAATGTGTATTAGCTTATGAAGAAACAATTATGACTCAAAGTATAGCAAATGATGATAGTGTTCAGTATTGTCAAGCTTCATCTACTCTTATATTGTTCATGGAACCAATTACCTTGATTCCGGTTTGTTCAGTTTCTCTGTGCAGTTGCATTGAGTCCACATTGGAACTTACTGCTAGTGGGATCAAGACTGTCTGCTGTGTAATAACAACACATAATAAACAACTACTCTGCAACTGATCATTCATTTTGCACACAGACAATGCAGTCATCAAACAGTGGTCATAGGTACACCTTAAATAGTACACCATTCTCTTTCCCCTTGATATACAATAATGCTTTCTGGACTCCAGGAGCTGCTGTGTGTCGCCTGGCCCGGCGGCCCTGGTCTCTCTCCGGGCTCCTTCTCTCTGACCGTCCCCTTCATGGGGGGTCTGACCCGGTGGTCTGCTTCACTTCCATAGGGAGGCAGCTCCATGTAAACACAGCCCCAAGCACTGCTGCTTGTCCACCCCTCCCACCATCCTTCTATTGCTCTCTCTCTCTCACACACACACACACATGCCCTCCAGCCCGCATCCAGTGACCTGACTGGTTAGAGAGAAGAATCACTGTAGTCTGATTCTCAGCCCTTTCTCTCCGGTCCACTCTACCTCCCCTTGGGACACCCACTCTGACTGTTGTGCCTGCGCATGTTTCCAGCCATTTGTCACAGTGAAGTGGTTTACCACATCTTTTACAGTTCAGTTAACTCATTTTTATGTTTCTGTGAATCAGGCTAGTTTTTGTATTGAAAATTCATATGTAATCAGAATAAATAAACAAAACTCATGTAATAAATGTAAATAAATAACTCTCTGATAGATCTTTGGCAGTGAAGGATTTTAACTTTTCTCCTCAGTTTGTGCCGAAAACTCATGCAACGCTTGAGTCAGCTGGGTTTATGTGCGTATTAATTTGTTCATGACTTATAGTTTTTTTTTTTGTTTTTTTTTTTGATATTGCACAAAAAGTGCTGTTTTTTTTTCCAATCAATACCACACATGTTGTGCCTACAGAGTTAAAAGGTCCGTTACCATTATTCGTTTGTAATGGCATTCTTTTGTTGCCACGCTTTTGTCATTTCTTGACACCGAAACCATTTAAGAAATTGTAGACTCAAGGTAACAGGTTACATAATGTAAACAGAATTCAAATGTAAATTATTATGTAAAAAACTATTATGTACTTTGTGTAATGGCTTACAGAACTTTGCAAAAGTCAGAAAATGTGTGCTTTATGATATTTAAATAATATCCTACCATAAGGCACATAAAATTATGTATGTTGCCCCAAACCTTTTTACAACTATAGCAATTCTTTGCAAGAGACTTGCTATCAGTTTTTCCAATTATTTTGGTGGGATTTTTTCTGCTCACAATCCAAGTATTCCCAATTAAATGTTTGAATTTGGCCAGTCAAATTGTCTATTTCCTTTTCCCTGAAAGGACTTCTTGAAAGCTATGCATCTTTTCAGATTCACAGTATTGAGCTGTCTTCTTACAGTGTAAGAATGGACACAGACACTCGTGAATGTTTTTGGATCTGAGACAAGAGCTTGTGCTTCTTTGTACAAAGCTTTAGGGACTGTTTATCTGAAGGTGACAGTTTTGGTGATGCACCGAGTCTTGCGATTTTGTATGGTTAAGTTTCACAATTTCTCTGTATCTTTTTATGATTCTTTTGGAAACTCCCGTTTTTACCTTGTGTCTAATCTTCTCAAAAATTTAAGTGGACATAAGAGGAAAAGCCAGTTAAGGTGTGTCAGGTAGTTGGAGGAATGAATGTTAGAATGTTAGCGACACATTTAGGAATATTTTTTTTCTGGAAGGATTTTTTTTTTTTTGAGATTGGAGTGAGTGGCTTTAGCTTGCAGATGGGACTAATTAAAAACTGATATGTTCAGTATTACATTATTGGTGAGCAATTTTGTTGCTTGTTGCTTAATTATTTATTTTCTGCTAGTTCTTAATCATTCTTTTGATTAGAAATTAATCAAATTTAATAGCGGCTTCTGACTTTTGCATAGCACTATATGTGTTTCCATGTAAATTGTAGGGATAAAATGAGGGTAGTACTTAAAGAATGTTAAACTGCCTTTAAAGACTGGAGGACTAAACCTCAGTTCACATTTAAAGCATGCATCTTACATGTGTACTATACACTACAATACAATATGCAGTATACAATACTAGCTTAGAAAACTGGTCAGTGCATTTTGGAATTTTGATGAGGTTTGATGAATGCCCTATATACATAATGCCCTGCCTACTTTATTCTTTATTTTGTAAACCATATCTTCATGGGTCGTCATGTTCTTCAGGAAATAAATGCTGGTTTTAAAGTGAACTGCAGCTTCCATAAAGCTCTGTGTTACATTAATACATAAGAACACTGTACCCTACTCTTGCCAATACTGTCACATTGATGTATTTTTCAAGCAATACATATCTCACACGAAGTAGTGTCCAAAAAAGCTTTTGATGTGACTAGCCTGCATACAGTGAGCAGTCAGTAGTAGTATGAGGTTTCATCCCCGACTTTAAAAACCGTCTCACTGGGGCAGTAAACCGACTCCAAATATGCCAATAAAAATACATTTGTTATTATTACTAGTGACAGTTCATCTGCTGCGGCGTCATGCAGTTTGACAAGAGAACATTGGAAAAGAACAGTTCATGTGCAACATTAAACCTCTTAAGACTAAAAAAGTAGCTCTTTCTGCCCTTTAATCCATTCTCCTACTTTTAATGCTGCTACATTTATTTTGTTATGTTAAATATATGATGTAATAATTCCTAAGGTATGTCATTTTTTCGTTTTATTATTTTTAGGTGAATACATAGGGAAACCTAGGTATATACTCACAGTTCTGACATCTTTTGTTGTTGTACAAGAAACAAATTGGTCATAAGAATTCAGAGCTTTGAATTCTGCTTTGTTGAATGTGTGTGTACATACACTCAGAAACTTGCATTGCATACAACAAAAAGAAATCAGGGGCAGATGCTAATGAGCTAAAGGTCTAAAAGATGAAATCTTTCTTAATTAAAATTCATAAGAGTAAGAATTCAATATTCATACTGTAAGAGCTGCTATTTTAAATATTGCCTACACTGTTAAAATGCTAAGTGGGGGAGGGTAACCTAGCAACACAGCTCATGAACTGCCTATAGATGAGTTAAACAATTTAGAAGCAAGCAAAAACACATGTGCTGTGAATATGAGATCACAATCACAACTAGCTAGAACACTGCTTTCACTGTTTAAGCCTCAAGCCAGAAAAAATGTTTGTGCTGTTGCCTTTGGCCAAAAAAATAGGCCAGGAAATAATCAGCGTTATTAAAAAATAATTACACTGTAAGTCACCGTCAGAATATGTGTCAAAAGAATCAAGTTTAGATATTTTCTACAAATTGTCTAGCCATAGCCAAACCCTAGACTGCCCTATTTGTTTGCATTACAGAAGAGTTTAACTGATGTCGGGCTTCTGTGCTAAACGGTCTGCGTTTTATTAATTTTAATACAGTTGTAATCCTTCAGAAATAAATGTTTCCCTGTAGAGCCAATTCCAGACATTTATACATGCTACTAATGCCTAAACAGACATGTACTGGATGTTGGATATCCACATCAGCCTACAATTCCATGCATATTGGTGCGTCTTACATGCAAGCAAATCAGTTGTTTGCTTAATGTCTAATGACCAGAGCCCTGTAGTGCTGTAGATGCCATCTTCAGGATAGCACTGGCTGGCCGATCACTGCACCTTACGTTAATTAAGAAACATCTCCCATCTCTGTACGTTTTATTCTTATTATTTTGACTTTCGCTCTTCCTCACTTCCTCATCATCCTTTCTCATGCTCTTTTTCCCTCCCAAGCTCCACCCTTGAAACTGAGATGCTCTCTCTTTCTGTTCTGTCAGACTTGATCAGAGTGAATAGAAGGCTCTCTCTCTCCCTCACACAAAACAGCTCTTTGAAAAAAGTGGTGGGAAATAAACAATATGGTGAGATCAAGAGTGTTTCACACTAGGGATAAATATTTGCAAGAATGTGGCTGTAACACGTGGAACACACATGGGGAAGACAGAGTCTCTCAGCCACTACAATCAGTGCTCTCTATGATTTTTCCCCCTCTCTCTTGCGCATACACAAACATATACATATAGAGTGAGGAATACCATTATGTATGATTTCTCCCTGCATACCAGCAGTACATGCGAGGTTTCGCCTCATGTTTAAGAATAAGCCTGTGAGTTTTAGTTTAGTCTTTAGTACAAATGACTATATATAAATTATATATATACACTGGCCATAATGAGGCTTTAAGTGGAATTTTCCTTTTTCTTTGAGCAGTTCCTGTGAAAGGAAGAATAATGAATGTATTTTGGTGTGAATGTGCAGCTGTCAAGCACATCCAAACTACAATATTTGAAATTAATTTGGAAATTGTAAAGGTATGTTGGTTTCTTTCTAGTTGTGGTGATGTACGCTCTACTCTTATAGATTGAATGAAACAAAGCTTTCAGCATCACTTATCATGCTTGGGATCAGTTTACTACTTCTTTACTACAGACTGTTTGTTTTCAAGCTGAAAAGGTCTAGGCATTTGTCCGTTTATCTAAAACCTGACTGCATTTCTTTAAGCACATTTCAAGGCACGTGTGGCTTTCTGTGGTCTCAGTATGGCTCTTACTTTATGTAGTAATGGTAAAATGTTGAGTGGGACGTTTAATGATGAATTGAACAGTACTTTAAGTTAACAGGCACCGGTGTTAGTGTGTGGACCTCCATTAAAAACAATGGTTCCAAATTTTTGGATGCTGCATGACGTGTTGCAATGTGTGCGGTGGCCTGAAGAGACGCACATTTAAGACAAATGACTTTGAGGTGCAACACAACATTCTAAAGTGATTCTGTCAGGCTCAGAGTAGCTAATTTGGCTTTACATATAATTTTAATTTATCTCCATACAGTTAAAAAACAATACTGATGTCTGAAAATAAATAAATAGGATTGTAAGAGAAATTTGTGACAGAAATTTGAGCTGTGGCTTTCTTTTTCTGTGACAGCACTGGTGTTACACAAAGATGTGGCATTGTATGGAGGAATGCATTTCAGAACATTTTATTATTCCCAAGTGGCTCAAAGAAATCTGTTAGTCTACTATGAGTAAAATAACAGAGACTGTTTTAGATAATGATCTAAACATACAGTTAACAGGTACAACATTGGATGCCGATGGAGACTAGTCAGTTTCTACAGGGTTTTCTCTTTTCAAAAAACTGCCGAATCAAAAAAATCACGTGAACACTAAAGAGAAAACCCTGTAGAAACTGACTTGTCTCCATCGGCATCCAATGTTGTACCTGTTAACTGTATGTTTAGATCATTATCTAAAACAGTCTCTGTTATTTTACTCATAGTAGACTAACAGATTTCTTTGAGCCACTTGGGAATAATAAAATGTTCTGAAATGCATTCCTCTATACAATGCCACATCTTTGTGTAACACCAGTGCTGTCACAGAAAAAAAAAGCCACAGCTCAAATTTAATTTCTCTTACAATCCTATTTATTTATTTTCAGACATCAGTATTGTTTTTTAACTGTATGGAGATAAATTAAAATTATATGTTAAGCCAAATTAGCTACTCTGAGCCTGGCAGAATCACTTTAGAATGTTGTGTTGCGCCTCAAAGTCATTTGTCTTAAATGTGCGTCTCTTCAGGCCACCGCACACATTGCAACACGTCATGCAGCATCCAAAAATTTGGAACCATTGTTTTTAATGGAGGTCCACACACTAACACCGGTGCCTGTTAACTTAAAGTACTGTTCAATTCATCATTAAACGTCCCACTCAACATTTTACCATTACTACATAAAGTAAGAGCCATACTGAGACCACAGAAAGCCACACGTGCCTTGAAATGTGCTTAAAGAAATGCAGTCAGGTTTTAGATAAACGGACAAATGCCTAGACCTTTTCAGCTTGAAAACAAACAGTCTGTAGTAAAGAAGTAGTAAACTGATCCCAAGCATGATAAGTGATGCTGAAAGCTTTGTTTCATTCAATCTACAAGAGTAGAGTGTACATTGTGAGGATCACACCACACCCACAACTAGAAAGAAACCAACATACCTTTACAATTTCCAAATTAATTTTAAATATTGTAGTTTGGATGTGCTTGACAGCTGCACATTCACACCAAAATACATTCATTATTCTTCCTTTCACAGGAACTGCTCAAAGAAAAAAGGAAAATCCCACTTAAAGCCTCATTATGGCCAGTGTATATATATAATTTATATATAGTCATTTGTACTAAAGACTAAACTAAAACTCACAGGCTTATTCTTAAACATGAGGTGAAACCTCGCATGTACTGCTGGTATGGAGGGAGAAATCATACATAATGGTATTCCTCACTCTATATGTATATGTTTGTGTATGCGCAAGAGAGAGGGGGAGAAATCATAGAGAGCACTGATTGTAGTGGCTGAGAGACTCTGTCTTCCCCATGTGTGTTCCACGTGTTACAGCCACATTCTTGCAAATATTTATCCCTAGTGTGAAACACTCTTGATCTCACCATATTGTTTATTTCCCACCACTTTTTTCAAAGAGCTGTTTTGTGTGAGGGAGAGAGAGAGCCTTCTATTCACTCTGATCAAGTCTGACAGAACAGAAAGAGAGAGCATCTCAGTTTCAAGGGTGGAGCTTGGGAGGGAAAAAGAGCATGAGAAAGGATGATGAGGAAGTGAGGAAGAGCGAAAGTCAAAATAATAAGAATAAAACGTACAGAGATGGGAGATGTTTCTTAATTAACGTAAGGTGCAGTGATCGGCCAGCCAGTGCTATCCTGAAGATGGCATCTACAGCACTACAGGGCTCTGGTCATTAGACATTAAGCAAACAACTGATTTGCTTGCATGTAAGACGCACCAATATGCATGGAATTGTAGGCTGATGTGGATATCCAACATCCAGTACATGTCTGTTTAGGCATTAGTAGCATGTATAAATGTCTGGAATTGGCTCTACAGGGAAACATTTATTTCTGAAGGATTACAACTGTATTAAAATTAATAAAACGCAGACCGTTTAGCACAGAAGCCCGACATCAGTTAAACTCTTCTGTAATGCAAACAAATAGGGCAGTCTAGGGTTTGGCTATGGCTAGACAATTTGTAGAAAATATCTAAACTTGATTCTTTTGACACATATTCTGACGGTGACTTACAGTGTAATTATTTTTTAATAACGCCGATTATTTCCTGGCCTATTTTTTTGGCCAAAGGCAACAGCACAAACATTTTTTCTGGCTTGAAGCTTAAACAGTGAAAGCAGTGTTCTAGCTAGTTGTGATTGTGATCTCATATTCACAGCACATGTGTTTTTGCTTGCTTCTAAATTGTTTAACTCATCTATAGGCAGTTCATGAGCTGTGTTGCTAGGTTACCCTCCCCCACTTAGCATTTTAACAGTGTAGGCAATATTTAAAATAGCAGCTCTTATGGTATAAATATTGAATTCTTACTTTTATGAATTTTAAATAAAAATGATTTCATCTTTTAGACCTTTAGCTCATTAGCAACGCCCCGATTTCTTTTTTGTTGTATGCAATGCAAGTTTCTGAGTGTATGTACACACACATTCAACAAAGCAGAATTCAAAGCTCTGAATTCTTATGACCAATTTGTTTCTTGTACAACAACAAAAGATGTCAGAACTGTGAGTATATACCTAGGTTTCCCTATGTATTCACCTAAAAATAATAAAACGAAAAAATGACATACCTTAGGAATTATTACATCATATATTTAACATAACAAAATAAATGTAGCAGCATTAAAAGTAGGAGAATGGATTAAAGGGCAGAAAGAGCTACTTTTTTAGTCTTAAGAGGTTTAATGTTGCACATGAACTGTTCTTTTCCAATGTTCTCTTGTCAAACTGCATGACACCGCAGCAGATGAACTGTCACTAGTAATAATAACAAATGTATTTTTATTGGCATATTTGGAGTCGGTTTACTGCCCCAGTGAGACGGTTTTTAAAGTCGGGGATGAAACCTCATACTACTACTGACTGCTCACTGTATGCAGGCTAGTCACATCAAAAGCTTTTTTGGACACTACTTCGTGTGAGATATGTATTGCTTGAAAAATACATCAATGTGACAGTATTGGCAAGAGTAGGGTACAGTGTTCTTATGTATTAATGTAACACAGAGCTTTATGGAAGCTGCAGTTCACTTTAAAACCAGCATTTATTTCCTGAAGAACATGACGACCCATGAAGATATGGTTTACAAAATAAAGAATAAAGTAGGCAGGGCATTATGTATATAGGGCATTCATCAAACCTCATCAAAATTCCAAATTCTAAGCTAGTATTGTATACTGCATATTGTATTGTAGTGTATAGTACACATGTAAGATGCATGCTTTAAATGTGAACTGAGGTTTAGTCCTCCAGTCTTTAAAGGCAGTTTAACATTCTTTAAGTACTACCCTCATTTTATCCCTACAATTTACATGGAAACACATATAGTGCTATGCAAAAGTCAGAAGCCGCTATTAAATTTGATTAATTTCTAATCAAAAGAATGATTAAGAACTAGCAGAAAATAAATAATTAAGCAACAAGCAACAAAATTGCTCACCATTAATGTTATACTGAACATATCAGTTTTTAATTAGTCCCATCTGCAAGCTAAAGCCACTCACTCCAATCTCAAAAAAAAAAAATCCTTCCAGAAAAAAAATATTCCTAAATGTGTCGCTAACATTCTAACATTCATTCCTCCAACTACCTGACACACCTTAACTGGCTTTTCCTCTTATGTCCACTTAAATTTTTGAGAAGATTAGACACAAGGTAAAAACAGGAGTTTCCAAAAGAATCATAAAAAGATACAGAGAAATTGTGAAACTTAACCATACAAAATCGCAAGACTCGGTGCATCACCAAAACTGTCACCTTCAGATAAACAGTCCCTAAAGCTTTGTACAAAGAAGCACAAGCTCTTGTCTCAGATCCAAAAACATTCACGAGTGTCTGTGTCCATTCTTCCACTGTAAGAAGACAGCTCAATACTGTGAATCTTAAAAGATGCATAGCTTTCAAGAAGTCCTTTCAGGGAAAAGGAAATAGACAATTTGACTGGCCAAATTCAAACATTTAATTGGGAATACTTGGATTGTGAGCAGAAAAAATCCCACCAAAATAACTGGAAAAACTGATAGCAAGTCTCTTGCAAAGAATTGCTATAGTTGTAAAAAGGTTTGGGGCAACATACATAATTTTATGTGCCTTATGGTAGGATATTATTTAAATATCATAAAGCACACATTTTCTGACTTTTGCAAAGTTCTGTAAGCCATTACACAAAGTACATAATAGTTTTTTACATAATAATTTACATTTGAATTCTGTTTACATTATGTAACCTGTTACCTTGAGTCTACAATTTCTTAAATGGTTTCGGTGTCAAGAAATGACAAAAGCGTGGCAACAAAAGAATGCCATTACAAACGAATAATGGCAACAGAGGCACGACATGTGTGGTATTGATTGAAAAAAAACAGCACTTTTTGTGAAATATCAAAAAAAAAAAACAAAAAAAACCTATAAGTCATGAACAAATTAATACGCACATAAACCCAGCTGACTCAAGCGTTGCATGAGTTTTCGGCACAAACTGAGGAGAAAAGTTAAAATCCTTCACTGCCAAAGATCTATCAGAGAGTTATTTATTTACATTCATTACATGAGTTTTGTTTATTTATTCTGATTACATATGAATTTTCAATACAAAAACTAGCCTGATTCACAGAAACATAAAAATGAGTTAACTGAACTGTAAAAGATGTGGTAAACCACTTCACTGTGACAAATGGCTGGAAACATGCGCAGGCACAACAGTCAGAGTGGGTGTCCCAAGGGGAGGTAGAGTGGACCGGAGAGAAAGGGCTGAGAATCAGACTACAGTGATTCTTCTCTCTAACCAGTCAGGTCACTGGATGCGGGCTGGAGGGCATGTGTGTGTGTGTGTGTGTGAGAGAGAGAGAGCAATAGAAGGATGGTGGGAGGGGTGGACAAGCAGCAGTGCTTGGGGCTGTGTTTACATGGAGCTGCCTCCCTATGGAAGTGAAGCAGACCACCGGGTCAGACCCCCCATGAAGGGGACGGTCAGAGAGAAGGAGCCCGGAGAGAGACCAGGGCCGCCGGGCCAGGCGACACACAGCAGCTCCTGGAGTCCAGAAAGCATTATTGTATATCAAGGGGAAAGAGAATGGTGTACTATTTAAGGTGTACCTATGACCACTGTTTGATGACTGCATTGTCTGTGTGCAAAATGAATGATCAGTTGCAGAGTAGTTGTTTATTATGTGTTGTTATTACACAGCAGACAGTCTTGATCCCACTAGCAGTAAGTTCCACTGTGGACTCAATGCAACTGCACAGAGAAACTGAACAAAACGGAATCAAGGTAATTGGTTCCATGAACAATATAAGAGTAGATGAAGCTTGACAATACTGAACACTATCATCATTTGCTAAACTTTGAGTCATAATTGTTTCTTCATAAGCTAATACACATTACACAGTAGTGAAAAAGTGCAGATTTACAAACACAGTTGAAAATCACGATCAGTTAAAATGGCATCAGGAAAGTAAATTAATATCAGCTTTTGTTCATTTCTGAACTAAAAGTAGATTAAATGTAGCATAAACACACTTTATGCTCTTCTTCATTTTGTAATGTAAGTATTCTAAAAAGGTATACACGCAATTAGTGTAATATATAGCACTGTGCCAAAGTCAGAGACCACCATTTTTTAATTGATTTTCTGCCCAAACTGCTATGAAGTACAAGTAACACGTTTTAAGGACATATTTCTAAGGAGAGTGTATAAAAGATAATCCACTTGTATACGGAAAAGGAATGACATATAAAAAAACAGGATTTTTCAGGCTGGACTGTTCTAACTGGAGTTTAAAAATTATTAACATATATAGAAAAAAACATTAGTGCAAGACCTGGTCGACAATCAAAACTGTCACCTTTAGATAAACAGTATGTGCAGCATTCTGTCAAGATAAGGACAAGGACATTTGACAAATGACAAAAAAGGGAAAAGAAAAAAAAAGAACAAGAACCGCAAATAAAACATAGACGCTGCTGGTTTTCTCCGACGGAGTGACCACCCCAGAGTTCAGAACTTATTAGAGATTGGTATCTTGGCCTATAAGATTTTTCTTCTTTATACTAAATATAGTAAATACTACATACATGAGTTTTATATTACTACAATGACTCCTTTTCCCCTGGTCAGGACCCCCACAGGACTCACACAGAGCAGCTATTATTTGGGTGGTGTATCATTATTAGCATTGCAGCATATGCACATAATATTATATACATTCCAGCACATAAAACACTGAAAGCAATAAGCATAAAAAAGGAATAAAACTGAAAGCAGGTAAACTGAAAGAGTTGTGTTGTTGAAATATATTTCATTAACGTGGTGATGTACACATCTGAATGTGCATTTTCAAATGGTGCCTAATGAAAACCAAATTGAATACAGCAGTTTTAGTTTAATCAAACATGGAGTTTGTTCTTGGTTGTCTATTTTATTAAGGTGGAATACACAACATCACATCATAATAATAAAAATAAGAAAAATAATAATTTTCACAATCCCGTTTTTAGATAACTGAATGAAAAGGAATTGTGTTCCTCAACTTCTACTTTGGTGATTAAGAAGAAACCATACTGTGTTCACAAAAGCTGCATACCAAAATTCTGGGATGTATTAAAAATTTCTAGGGTACAACATTGCTATTACTACCAGACATACGCCCAAGGTATCAAAATTAATAAATTCTGCTTCATACTTCCATATGAACAAAATGCTACCTGTTAGGTATGTTAATATGTTTCAGTTAGTAGTGACACAAAACCATATTCTACCTTCTTATGTTCTTATGGTAACTTAAACATCTTATGTACCAAAAAAACTACTATTAAAATGAGAGATTATAATACAAGCCTCTTTTCTCAAATACGATGTTTGCCTAGATCTCAGATTAGTCACTAATGTGAACAAACTGGCATCAAGAAACTCACATTCAAATCACTAACATCACTGAGTGAACCACATGCAAACTAACCAGCACAACAAGGCTTTCCCTTCAAAATAACTGACTCTCAGCTGTTCACTATTGAAGTGGGAGGGAGATGAAAAGGTCAGGTATATTCCATTTCCACTGTTTATTGATTTTAACTTTACTTTTGACTCTGCTTCCATGTTTTGGTGAATGATGGAACATGTGCAGTAAAAAAAAAAAATCCAACAAACAAACAAAAAACACTGATGTGATTTAAACGTTCACATTCATGCTGCATGCCCACAAATCTGACACATATCTGTGAAAGTGATTTTAATCTGATTTAAAAAGATTAGTATTGATATACACACAGAGCCCTGAAAAAAATTAGATCTCTGTCACATTAAGGCAAAAAAAATCACTACCAGATTATGTCTGGTAATGTGGACATAGCCTAATATTGTGTCTATGGCTCTTATCATACCAATTAACTGATTAAACAAATAAACAAACAAACAAACACACACACAAACACACACACACACCAGGATGCAAGAATAAACTTAGAAAAATGCTTTAAGAAAATTAATATAGCAGCATAACCTTGGAGGGTTTACTGTAAGTAGCAAACGATCGAGCCCCAGAACTCTAAAGGCTTTGTTAGTGTTTATAAATGTTAAGCAAACTGTGTATATTGTCAAAGCAAATAAATAACTTTAATAAATAAATAACATTGATAAACATATATAAAGCCTGTAAAATTCTGGGCTTTAATATTAAGATTTACAATTACACAACAAACTAACAACAAAATGCAACAGCGTGATAGGTATACAGCGTGCAGAGAA
>JAMWET010007032.1:0-12500 GCA_024036415.1 Prochilodus magdalenae
CTGTCTAATGGGATGGGCTGTGTAAAGATAAGCTGTGTAAAGATGTGCTATGCAAAGATGAACAGTGTATGGTGGGTTGTGTAAAGTGAACTGTAAAGATGAACTGTGCAAAAAAGGACTAGTAGGCTGGGTCAAGATGGACTGTGTAAAGTAAATAATGTCAAGATAGTTCATTTTGCACAGTCTATGTAAAGATGGGCTCTGTAAAGTGGACTGTGTAAAGTGAGCTATGTAAAGATGGGCTCTGTAAAGAGGACTGTGTAAAGTGAGCTATGTAAAGATGGGCTCTGTAAAGTGGACTGTGTAAAGTGAGCTATGTAAAGATGTGTAAAGACCTCAGTGTATCCACTCCACTGACCATATAGGATGGTTTGATGAAGGACTAGAGGACGACCAACACTGCACTATGCCGCAGCAGATGAGCTGTCGTCTCTGACTGTCCATCTACAAGGTGGACCAGCAAAGTAGGAGTGTCCAATAGAGTGGACAGTGAGTGGACACAGAGTTTAAACACTCCAGCAGCCCCAAAAGCACGAGCGCACTATTCCAGTAAAGACTTTTAAGGCATGTTTAATCAGCTATTAAATACAGTTAATACCATCAATACACAAAACCTCCCTCTGTCATTATTACTGCACTCATTAACATCCTTTATGGCTTAACGCGTCCCCAGAGACCTGTACAAATTCACATTCACCTCATTTCCTCCTTTCAGTCCCTAAATCCGAGCACCTTCCACTCAGCCGCATTTTCCCAGTGCCCGTTATGGAGTGGCTCCGTGGTGCAGTGTTTTGCATGCTCTGGTATTATTAATTCACCTCATGATGGGCTTAATAATTAGCTTATGATTTTAATCAGCTGCATAGGAGCAGCACTGAACTGCACTGGACACTTCAGGACTCCGGCCAACAGCACTCGGGCCGAGCTCGTTTGAGGAGGCTCTGCTTCGTTTCCTATTCAGATGTGAACAAATAACCCCCTCTGCCCCGCAGCACGTCCACCCGATCACTTAAAGAGTGATTAGGCACGGCCTGAATAATGCATGCTGGGTGAGGGGAGGTGGGATATGGCGGGGGGATGACTCTCTGTTGACCGGTGATAAATCAGCGCTTTATTACGGCCCCTGTTCGAGTTAAGGAGGCTATAAGTGAGCCGTCACTAAGACAGTGATAAATACGCACAGGGGATCAGCGCGGGGCTGTCTGCCTGCGGCGTGGTGCGCGGGCATTGGCTACAGGGAGCACCGTAATCCCCAGTAGCTCGTCCTGACATTTAGATTATTGATCCTGTTTTAAAGCCAGGGATGCTGAGCGCTTCTTTTTGGAGTTGGAACTTTTTAAAGGGCCCGTGTCACCCAAAAAAACCCGGCTTCGCTTTTCAGAACAAGAGTTTGAAGCGACGAGCAGACGTCATCAAAGTCTGCTGTTCATTCATTCCTGTGCCTGTCCTGGGACTCACTGGCCGGAAGGCAGGAATCAGCCTGGATTGGCCGTGAGGGCAGGATGTACGTGGAATTTGCATAGAATTCAATTGAATTTGCATATGACCCCTCCTCCGCCCCCAGCATTCCAACTCCACCCATTCTTGTTGAAGTGACGAGTTACTGGAGTGGGGGAACACTGTGCTGTTCATGGCTGGCAGGATGCAAATGGATCTTAGCAGCCTTCCAGAGAAATGAAGTACAGTCCAGATCAGCCAATCAGAGTACAGGTTATGTCTTAAAGACACAGTAGCACAAACGCCCTTCTTCGGACCAGTCCTCTGACCCCACCACCCCACCCCCAGACAGTCCAGCCTCATGCCAGGTTATAGCTACACAGTGGACTGTCTGAAGGGGGCGCTGCTGAGGACCGGTCTGAAGACCTCTGTTCTGAGGGACATTGAGAGACCGGAACATGGCTGTGTAGAACTTTCTGGTGCCTGAAACTTCAGAGACAGTATAAGTGGACTCTTATGAAACTAAAACAGATGGAAAATACAGACTTTAAAAGTGCCCTTTAAAAGTTTGCTGGGTCATGTGACCTGTTTTTCCGATGTAGTGAAAGCCCGCGGGGGGTGGAGGGGGTTAATGGAGTTCTGCTGGCGGTTCGTTGGTAAGAGCTTTAGTGGTCTGTGGAATCCAGAGATCTTCTGATGCTTTGAAAAATGAGTTTGTGTGAGTCAGACCTCCACGGATTTAGTGACCCTTCCCATGATGCCTCAGCCTCATGCTGACACATAAACAGTTCTAAACAGGCAGTAATGTGCCTTTGCACGTCTTGCTTTCCTTCCCAACAGCACACAGAGCTGCGTAGAGATGGACTGTATAAAGTTGGACTGTGTAAAGTGAGCTGTGTAAAGATGAACTGTGTAAAGTGAGCTGTGTAAAGATGAACTGTGTAAAGATACTGTAAACTGTGTAAAGTTGGACTGTGTAAAGTAAGCCTTATAAATATGAACTTTCTAAAATGAGCTGTGTAAAGACGGACTGTGTAAAGTTGGACTGTGTTGAAGTGAGCTGTGTAAAGATGGTCTGTGTAAAGTGAGTGGTGTAAAGATGGATTGTGTAAAGTGAGTGGTGTAAAGTTGGACCGTGTAAAGTGAGTGGTGTAAAGATGAACTGTGTAAAGATGAACTGTGCATTGTTGGAATGTGTTGAAGTGAGCTGTGTAAAGTGAGCTGTGCAAAGACGGAGTGTGTAAAGATAAACTGTGTAAAGTTGGACTGTGTAAAGATGGACTTTGTAAAGTTGGACTGTGTAAAGTGATCGGTGTAAAGATGGACTGTGTAAAGATGAACTTTCTAAAATTAGCTGTGTAAAGACGGACAGTGTAAAGTTGGACTCTGTTGAAGTGAGCTGTGTAAAGATGGTCTGTGTAAAGACGAGCTGTGTAAAGCAAGGTGTGTAAAGATGGACTGTGTAAAGATGAACTGTGCATTGTTGGACAGTGTTGAAGTGAGCTGTGTAAAGTGAGCTGTGCAAAGACGGAGTGTGTAAAGATAAACTGTGTAAAGTTGGACTGTGTAAAGATGGATTTTGTAAAGTTGGACTGTGTAAAGATAGACTATGTAAAGTTGGACAGTGTAAAGTATACAGTAAATCCCATGTAAATGTGTGTAAAGTTTTTTTTTCCATTGAAATTTTGCACTGTGTTTCTTTTAGGTTGAACTGACGAATCATTTTTAGAATATAGCTCTTTAAAGCGAAACCTGCTTGTCCTTCGCAGGGAGAAACAGAGAGAGAGAGAGAGAGAGAGAGAGAGAGAGAGAGAGAGATATTTAAGGCCCATCTTGTTTTCCGGTAGAGAAAGCTGGAGATCCTCAGTGCACCTGAGTGGAGATGTGATGTGATGAGTATTGTCATGGACGGTATTAATGAAAGTGTATTTTTAACCTTGTACTCAAAGCTGAGCTCTCTCTCTCTCTCTCTCTCTCTCTCTCTCTCTCTCTCTCTCTCTCTCTCTCTCTCTCTCTCTCTCTCTCTCTCTCTCTGTCTCTCTCTCTCTCTCTCTCTCTCTCTCTCTCTCTCTCTCTCTCTCTCTCTCTCTCTCACACACACACACAAATAAACCAGGAACCTCTGCTGCTGAGTGGATTAAAGTAAAGACTCTTTGTATCTATTATTGATGGGGTTTGAGAATAATGCTGCAGGAAATGCGTATTTGCTCGCGTGGTGTTGTAGCTGGACGCATACCTGGACGTTCAGTCACCGATCACTGACTTGCATGGAAGACGCAGCCCTGAACTCTGAGCTTCAGCGTCTCCTGACACACCAGAGGCAGTCATGTTTACCAGTCTCGCATTTCAGTTCACAGTTTCCCTGATGAGTCATTTCACCAACAGACCAGATAAAGGGACACGGGAACGAAACTTCATCAGTTTAAAAAGCAGCGCCTTATTATCACTGTCTGAACTTTTTTGGTGTCGTTATTATTATTATTTCCAAACTTTTATAAGGCAGTTTCTTTCTTCTCGGTGCAACTTTCTGGACTCTAATTGGCTTCTGATGTGGAGCAACTTGGCGCGTTCGTGTGTGTGTGTGTCATTAAAACTGCAGAAGACATTCTGAGATGAGACGGGCTCTCATTAAAAATGAAAATCATAAAAATTCTCATTTTGTCCCTGAAAACATTAACCGCAGCGTGTTCTTATCAATAATGCATCTGAGCTCATTTTCAGGCCCTCGAATCTGTGCTGAGTGTAAAGCTATGAGACGTCACGCGCGTGAGATAATCTGCCGCTCTGCCATTCGCACGTATGAGCAATCTTTCATAATCATATCTATTACATCCCAGACCAGACACCATAAACACAGACAATATTTATATATTTTATTTTATTATTATGCATGTTTTCTACTAAATAACATAAAGCATAAATTATTATTATTATTATTATTATTATTATTATTATTATTATTATTATTATTATCATTATTATTTTGTTTAATTTTATTAAAAACATCAAATATATATATTATTATATTACATACATTTTCAACACCGTGCTTTTCCAGGTGGTTGCTAAGGTGTTGCTAGGCTGTTACCGTGCCATCCCATGTGGTCAGGCTGTTGCTATGGTGTTGCTAGGCTGTTGCTGTGCCATCCCATGTGGTCAGGCAGTTGCTATAGTGTTGCTAGGCTGTTGCTGTGCCATTCCATGTGATCAGGCAGTTGCCACGGTGTTGCTATGCCACTGCTGTGCCATCCCATGTGGTCAGGCAGATGCTAATTGTTGCTATGCCATTGCTGTGCCGTCCCATGTGGTCAGGCAGTTGCTAAGGTGCTGCTAGGCTGTTGCTGTGCCATCCCATGTGGTCAGGCAGTTGCTAAGGTGCTGCTAGGCTGTTGCTGTGCCATCCCATGTGGTCAGGCAGTTGCTATGGTGTTGCTAGGCTGTTGCTGTGCCATTCCATGTGGTCAGGCAGTTGCCACAGTGTTGCTATGCCACTGCTGTGCCATCCCATGTGGCCAGGCAGTTGCTAATTGTTGCTATGCCATTGCTATGCCATTCCATGTGGTCAGGCAGTTGCTAAGGTTTTGCTAGGCTGTTACTGTACCATCCCATGTGGTCAGGCAGTTGCTAAGGTGTTGCTAGGCTGTTACTGTGCCATCCCAGGTGGTCAGGCAGTTGCTAAGGTGTTGCTAGGCTGTTACCGTGCCATCCCATGTGGTCAGGCAGTTGCTAACGTGTTGCTAGGCTGTTGCTGTGCCATCCCATGTGGTCAGGCAGTTGCTATGGTGTTGCTAGGCTGTTGCTGTGCCATCCCATGGGTCAGGCAGTCACTAAGGTGTTGCTAGGCTGTTACTGTGCCATCCCATGTGGTCAGGCAGTTACTAAGGTGTTGCAAGATCGTTTGTGTGCCAACTCATGTGGTCAGGCAGTTACTATAGTGTTGCTAGGCTGTTACTGTGCCATCCCATGTGGTCAGGCAGTTGCTAATTGTTGCTATGCCATTGCTGTGCCATCCCATGTGGTCAGGCAGTTACTAAGGTGTTGCTAGGCTGTTACCGTGCCATACCCTGTGGTCAGGCAGTTGCTAATTGTTGCTATGCCATTGCTGTGCCATCCCATGTGGTCAGGCAGTTACTAAGGTGTTGCAAGGTCGTTGCTGTGCCATCCCATGTGGTTAGGCAGTTGCTAGGGTGTTGCTAGGCTGTTGCTGTGCCATCCCATGTGGTCAGGCAGTTGCTAAGTTGTTGCAAGGTCGTTACTGTGCCATCCCATGTGGTCAGGCAGTTGCTAAGGTGTTGCTACGCTGTTGCTGTGCCATCCCATGTGATCAGACAGTTACTAAGGTGTTGTTATGCCATTGCTGTGCCATCCCATGTGGTCAGGCAGTTACTAAGGTATTGCTAAGCTGTTACTGTGCCAACTCATGAGGTCAGGCAGTTGCTAAGGTGTTGCTAGGCAATTGCTATGCCATCCCATGTGGTCAGGCAGTTACTAAGGTGTTGCAAGATCGTTTGTGTGCCAACTCATGTGGTCAGGCAGTTACTATAGTGTTGCTAGGCTGTTACTGTGCCATCCCATGTGATCAGGCAGTTGCTAATTGTTGCTATGCCATTGCTGTGCTAAGGAACTGCTAGGCTGTTACTGTGCCATCCCATGTGGTCAGGCAGTTACTACAGTTTTGCTAGGCTGTTACTGTGCCAACTCATGTGGTCAGGCACGTGTTGCTAGGTCTTTGATGTGCTTATCCCAAGTAGTTATCCCACCTAACTATCCCGGGTGGTTGCTAAGGTGTTGCTAGGAGTTCCAAAATCTCATGGAAAGCCGTGGAGTTCATGTTGCTGAATAGCCAAGTGGATTACATGTCTATTCTCCATGGAGTGGGGTTTGATTCCCCACCTTTGCCCAAGTTTCTAAAAGCCTCTTAGCGTGGATGTCTTCAGGTGGAGGACCACTAAAAATGTTCCTCACACTTCCCAACTCCTTTCCAAACCAGATCCAAACTCATCACTCCAAAGAAGCCTTTACCAGGGAAGACCCGCCCCTGTAGGAAGGTGGTGTGGGGCAGCAAGGCGGAATCAGTTAACGTAGTTCAGTCTTCGCCAGCAGTCAACAAGTTTCACCCTGAACAACACGCAGCCCAATTTCCCTAAGCCCGCTAACGTCCTAATGAGGGGGGGGAATTACCATATATCAGAGGCTCTCGCTCGGCCGCACCGCGCTCCATTCATTTCAGCTCATTAGCATGCGCGGACTCTCCGCCGCTAATCCCAGGCTTTCTTTCACCCCCTGACCGCTAACAATGTTTAGCCTGCCGCTCACAGAGCCAGTTTATGGCTGGAAAACCGCATCATGTTGCCTTAAAGAGCTGTGTTCTGTCTCTTCTTCTTCTTTCTCTCTGAAACGGAGATATCCGGCGAGCGGCTACCCCGGGAATTCATCCGCAATTACCCACGGGCCGTCTGCAATTTTCCTCAGGAAAACAGTAATCATCCTGTGTGATCCTTACACTGAGAGAGAGAGAGGCCCGCCCACTGAGAGAGAGAGAGAGAGAGAGAGAGGGAGAGAGACAGAGAGAGAGAGAGAGAGAGAGAGAGAGACAGAGACAGGGAGAGAGGGAGAGAGAGAGAGAGAGAGGGACAGAGACAGAGACAGGGAGGGAGAGAGAGAGAGAGAGGGAGAGAGAGAGACAGAGACAGAGACATAGACAGGGAGAGAGGGAGAGAGAGACAGAGACAGAGACATAGACAGGGAGAGAGAGAGACAGGGAGAGAGAGAGAGAGAGAGAGAGAGAGAGAGAGAGAGGGACAGAGACAGAGAGAGAGACAGAGACAGGGAGAGAGAGAGAGAGAGACAGACAGAGACAGGGAGAGAGAGAGAGAGAGAGAGGGACAGAGACAGAGAGAGACAGAGACAGAGGGAGAGAGAGAGACAGAGACAGAGACAGGGAGAGAGGGAGACAGAGACAGAGAGAGAGAGAGAGAGAGAGACAGAGACAGGGAGAGAGAGAGAGAGAGACAGAGGGAGAGAGAAAGGAAAGGGGGAGAGAAAGAAGGAGAAAGAGAAGAGGATAAGGAGAAAGAAAGAAGGAGAAAGGGAGACAGAGAGAGAGAGAGAGACAGACAGAAAGAGACAGAGAGAGAAAGAAGAAAAAAGAAAGCAAGATAAACAGAAGGAGAGAGAGAGTGAGAGAAAGAAAGGGAGTGAGAAACAGAAGGAGAGAGGAATAAAGGAACAGAGAGACTGAGTAAGGGCAGAGACAAAAGGACAAAGGGGATCAGAAAGAGTGACAGAAGACAGAAGAGAAGTGAGAGAACGAGGTCGAGAGTGATAAGAGAGAGGTAGAGGGACAGTGAGAGAAAAGAAAGAGGGGAAGAGACAGACGGAAGGCAGGAAGAGAGGGACACCGAGGGTGTTGGTGAATGAGAGAGAGAGTGAAGGAGAAGTGTAGAGGGAGAGTTACATGGGAAGTGACAGAGGGAAGGAAAGGGTGGGAATAAAAGGAGGAGGAGAAGGAGAGAGGGAGGGAGAGATGGAAGGAAGGGAAGAGGAACAGAGCGGGGACGTGGACGTGCGATGCCTGGTTAGTAGAAGGGAGCTGGTTCTGTTGCCCTTCAGCGAGCACACAGCACAGCGCCCAGCGAGCACACAGCACAGCGCCCAGCACGCTGCCGCAGAGCCACCGCCACCCTGCCCCGGCCACTCAGCGTCCAGGGCACTCAGCCGGTCAGCCGGAGGAACGGTACGCATCACCGGCTCAGTGGGCAACCAGGCTGCTGAGTTACAGAGGGACGTCCTGCCACTGCTCCGGATTTCCACATGCCTTGGATGGGATGTCCAGTGGAACGTTATCCGGACATTCCAGGCCTTGACAGAAATCATGTTTAGATGTGACTCTGGTTCTCCTGGAAGTTCTAGATACCTCTCAGACTGGGAACGTGAGTCACAGTCCAACCAGGTGTTAAGTAGTGCTTAGGTACGGGAAGCTTCAGCGGCTCTGTGCCAGGACTCCTTACTGGACTCACACTATGCCCTATCCGGTTGCCTTGTACCATTCCCGAGCACGACTGTAGTCCCCTCCAAACTCCCCCGCTGACCTGCACTCACACTCCACTTAACGTTCCAGGCCTGAACACACTTACAGGGAATTCACTACCACACAAGATGTCTTATAGGGTGTACCCATACTATGCCCTATCCGGTTGCCTTGCACCATTCCCGAGCATGACTGTAGTCCCCTCCATGCTCCCCCTCTGGCCTGCACTAACACTCCACTTAACGTTCCAGGCCTGAACACACTTAGACGGAAGTCACTACCACATAAGATGTCTTGTTGGGTGTACCCACACTATGCCCTATCCGGTTGCCTTGCACCATTCCCAAGCATGACTGTAGTCCCCTCCACACTCCCAGTCCGGTCTGCACTCACACTCCACTTAACGTTCCAGGCCTGAACACACTTACAGGGAATTCACTACCACACAAGATGTCTTATAGGGTGTACCCACACTACGCCCTATCCGGTTGCCTTGCACCATTCCCGAGCATGACTGTAGTCCCCTCCATGCTCTCCCGCTGGCCTGCACTCACCCTTCACTTAACATTCAACGCCTGAACACACTTACAGGAAAGTCAATACCACATAACATGTCTTATAGGGTGTACCCACACTATGCCCTATCTGGTTGCCTTGCACCATTCCCGAGCATGACTGTAGTCCTCCTCCACACTCCCAGTCCGGTCTGCACGCACACTCCACTTAACGTTCCAGGCCTGAACACACTTACAGGGAAGTCACTACCACACAAGATGTCTTATAGGGTGTACCCATACTATGCCCTATCCGGTTGCCTTGCACCATTCCCGAGCATGACTGTAGTCCCCTCCAGACTCCCAGTCCGGTCTGCACTCACACTCCACTTAACGTTCCAGGCCTGAACACACTTACAGGGAATTCACTACCACACAAGATGTCTTATAGGGTGTACCCATACTATGCCCTATCCGGTTGCCTTCCACCATTCCCGAGCATGACTGTAGTCCCCTCCATGCTCTCCCGCTGGCCTGCACTCACCCTTCACTTAACATTCAACGCCTGAACACACTTACAGGAAAGTCAATACCACATAACATGTCTTGTTGGGTGTACCCACACTATGCCCTATCCAGTTGCCTTGAACCATTCCGGAGCACGACTGTAGTCCCCTCCAGACTCCCAGTCCGGTCTGCACTCACACTCCACTTAACGTTCCAGGCCTGAACACACGTACAGAGAAGTCACTACCACATAAGATGTCTTGTAGAGTCGAATGGGGTGAAGGACGAATGGGGTTTAGAAGATGAGTGGGAGTGAACTTCAATGGTGCAGCAGTTACATGGTTCTGTGGACAAAAGAAATTGATTTGCTGCCATGTTTGTTTAAAGAGACAGTATTGGAATGCAGAGTCCAACAGAACCGGGCTCCGACCCCATGTCCACCACATTAGTCAATGGACTGGTCAATGGGCCAAACATGTTTGGCTATGGATTGTCTAGTGTGAGTACACTCCGATCCACATTTAATCTAGAACTGCCCAAGAAAGCTCAAATCACTGTTAGCTTAGCGCTAACCTGCTACTACGACCCGACACATGGCGCTAGCAGGAGCGAGCAGAACAGTAGAGCTGAGTTACTGAGTTTTGACTGAAGGCCTAGCTCAGGAAGCGGGGAGCCTTCTCTTGAGTTAAGAGTGTGTGCGGGAGGCCGGAACCACACCCTGTATTTACGGTAAAGTTGTGTAGTTGATCAGACTAGCCTCTGTGGAGCCTTGTGCTTTTAGCGTTGAGCAATACATGCAACCACAACACTGTGGTGACAGGCTTTTAGCTCGTTCTGGCTCAGCAGGACCAGTAAAACAGCCCAGCGGAGGATAACAACAGCTACACCGTCGACAGTGTGCAATACAGAGCCGCAGTGAGCTGTGTGGAAAGCTCTAACACTGACGCTCGCTAGTCAGTTTTCATCACACGCAGAATCCTGACCTTACGTCACCTACACAGACATTCATGACATTTTAAAATGTTCCTAAGATGAATATAGTAATTCAGACAGACTGTAATACACTACAGGAAGTGTAGGGGGCGATTTGACCCACCCTGTCATTCTGACAGACTGTAATACACTACAGGAAGCGTAGGGGGCGATTTGACCCACCCTGTCATTCTGACAGACTGTAATACACTACAGGAAGCGTAGGGGGCGATACGACCCACCCGGTCATTCTGACAGACTGTAATACACTACAGGAAGTGTAGGGGGCGATACGACCCACACTGTCATTCTGACAGACTGTAATACACTACAGGAAGTGTAGGGGGCGATATGACCCACACGGTCATTCTGACAGACTGTAATACACTACAGGAATGTAGGGGGCGATACGACCCACCCTGTCATTCTGACAGACTGTAATACACTACAGGAAGTGTAGGGGGCGAGATGACCCACACGGTCATTCTGACAGACTGTAATACACTACAGGAAGTGTAGGGGGCGATACGACCCACACTGTCATTCTGACAGACTGTAATAGACTACAGGAAGTGTAGGGGGCGATATGACCCACACTGTCATTCTGACAGACTGTAATACACTACAGGAAGTGTAGGGGGCCATATGATCCATCCGGTCATTCTGACAGACTGCAATACACTACAGGAAGTGTAGGGGGCGATATGACCCACACGGTCATTCTGACAGAGTGTAATACACTACAGGAGGTGTAGGGGGCGATATGACCCACATGGGTCATATCCTCCTTTTCCCTATCAACCCCCACTTGGTCTTCTTTAACCTACGGTCCTCAAACTGCATGTCCTCAGTCAGGGCAGACCCCCAAGCTCTAATCCACAGCCATACTGACCCGCACTCCTCTTTGTGTTGTTTATTCATCCCTCGTTCATCCCATATTCATTTTTGGCAGCACTTCAGTTACTGACTAGCAGCAAATTGAAGCTGCACAATCTCTCTGCATGTTCTTCAGGAATGAGCTTCTCTAGTCTGCTACGTAACTACGTAAGAGTCATGTATCAGCATTTTAATAGCAGAGCTGAAAGAGCGTAACTGCTAAGTCACGCTAACAGTAACAGGGAGGGGTCCGCTAACCCATCCCCTGCAAGGCTAAGAATTCCGATAGATCTAACGGTTTCTAAATTTGGAGCCAGTGATGAAGACCATGGAGGATGAACCCCACGGAGCAGTCAGACACCTCAAAGACTCTGGACGTCTTATTAAACGCTGACCTTCTTGGCCTTCTGTTCACTTTCCTGTGACTCGGTCAAGCCCCCTGGTCCATGACTGACAGCACTGTGCTCTTCCCGCACTCCTCCGACAGCGGCTTAAGTAGCTCGGCTCTCACACCTGCAATCTGAGAATCCGTGTGCGTGTCCAACTCAACTAATGAGCCCCCGGTGCCCCCAAAAGCCAGCGGCGTAACTCGGAATAAATGAATACTCTTTCTCCATTTTCATAACAGCTTCATTCTCTTCTCTGGCCACATCTCATCCGGCTCGCTTCCCCGGGGTCCGCAGGGGGCGCAAAATATCCTCCGGACGCAAAAAGGCACCGATAATGAGAGCGATTCGGAGCAGACTGGAACAGGTTAGCGTTTTAGCGATTAGCATTTTAATAAGGCGAGCACGGGCGGGGCGTACGCCGCTGACCTCACAGGTGACGGTAGCGCTATGTAAATGATTAATTATCCGGGATACATCGGGATGGCTTGCTTGTTAGCGGGATGTTATCTCTCCATCGCCCCCCACCCACACCCCCCCCCCACCACCACTACCACCATTTTTGTCGCCCCTAGCTGCTGGACGGCCCGAGTCGCAGCAATTAAGAGGGAATTAATGAGATTTCCGGAGGTTACGTAAAAGAACAAAGTACGGCAAGCCGTGCCATTAAGAGATGCAATAGCTATGCTTCGGCAAGTCATTAGCGGCCTGCGGGGGGACATCCAGAGCAAAGCATTGTGGGTTTATGGAGAGGTGGCCAATGAGATGAGACTCATTAGCGCGACAGTGCCTTTGTGG
>JAMWET010007032.1:17500-37500 GCA_024036415.1 Prochilodus magdalenae
AGCACTTCACTGTACCACCCTACCAGCACTTCACTGTACCACCCTACCAGCACTTCACTGTACCACCCTACCAGCACTTCACTGTACCACCCTACCAGCACCTCACTGTACCACCCTACCAGCACCTCACTGTACCACTATACCAGCCCTTCACTGTACCACCCTACCAGTACTTCACTGTACCACCCTACCAGCACTTCACTGTACCACCATAACAGCACCTCACTGTACCACCCTACCAGCACCTCACTGTACCCTTATACCAGCACTTCACTGTACCCTTATACCAGCACTTCACTGTACCACCCTACCAGCACCTCACTGTACCCTTATACCAGCACTTCACTGTACCACCCTACCAGCACTTCACTGTACCACCCTACCAGCACTTCACTGTACCACCCTACCAGCACCTCACTGTACCACCCTACCAGTACTTCACTGTACCACCCTACCAGCACCTCACTGTACCAATGAAACCAATGGGGCCTGAGGGCGAGGTACTGGTGAGGGCCGTGACGGACATGCAGCACACTGCACAATGCTGGGATATATCTGAGGACATGTAAGGCCAGTAGAAAGATCACAAAGCTCTGTCCAGTGTTTTTGTCAAGCCATAATGTCCTGCTGCTGGATGTCCATGCACATAGTGCAAAATCTGGGGCACCAATGGTTTAGGGATAACCACCTGTTCAAGGGCACTTTGAGAAGTGGGGTGACGCACATGTCTACACAAGAGGCCATTAGACACCTTAAGGCGGGAAAACTGAGCCCACAGCTTAGGAAGGAAAGGAGAAGGAGCCTCCCGGAAATGAAGTTCAGTAATCTACAAATCATCATAAAACTGCCTCAACGGATCTTTAGGATACACCAGCTGGATCTAAGATCTCTCTATCTGCCAAGGCATCATGCTGGCGCTGTCGTTTTTCCACCTTCTTCTTTTTCCACTTTCAGCACATGACAGATACGTGCACTTCATTATCTTGATGCTCATCTGACATTGCCATGGCAACTTCTCCTACATGTCGCTCAAGCCCCGAGAGGGGACCACCTGCAAAAGCCTGAGCCCTGGCCATGAGGTCACCATCCGAACGACATTACTGCCCAATAAAACGGAGGGAATTAAATATCCCTGTGTTCTTACGGGCCCTCTGGTGACCCGGGGGGCCCAAGCAGTTGCTTATACCACTCATAGCTAGAAACAGCCCTGAGTGTAACAGCATCTCCATAATGAAAACCAAGAGCCTGTTAAATAAACATGAACGAAATTAGCATCAATTAGTACGACTCGGCTTTCTCGAAGACCTGGAATGCTCCGGCTTTGTCTCCTGTGGATCTGTTTTTTTATAGTTGGGTTTTGATAATTATCTGCTCCTACATGTAGTGGCATGCAAAAGATTAGAGTTAAGAGCTAACTTTTAGAATTAACTCTTAGAGTTAATAAACTTTGATGTAACATTTAGAGTTAAAAACATTTTTAGAGTTAAAAATACTTTGAGTGTTAAAACATTTAGTTACAATTTTTAATGTAAAAAACCTTTTAGGGTTAAACTTTTAGTTAGATTTTTAGAGTTAAAATTTGAGGTAAACTTTTAGAGTTAAACTTTTAGTTAGACTTTTAGAGTTAAACTTTGAGTTAGACTTTGAGTTAAACTTTTAGAGTTAACTTTTAGAGTTAGACTTTGAGTTAAACTATTTTAGTTATCTTTTAGAGTTAGACTTTGAGTTAAACTTTTAGAGTTAGACTTTGAGTTAAACTTTTAGAGTTAAACTTTGAGTTAATTTTTAGAGTTAAACTTTGAGTTAAACTTTGAGTTAAACTTTGAGTTAAACTTTGAGTTAAACTTTGAGTTAGACTTTGAGTTAAACTTTTAGAGTTAGACTTTGAGTTAAACAATTTGAGTTAACTTTTAGAGTTAGACTTTGAGTTAAACTTTTAGGGTTAGACTTTGAGTTAAACTTTTAGAGTTAACTTTTAGAGTTAAGCGTTTACAGTTACTTTTTAGGGTTAGACTGAGTTAAACATTTAAAGTTAAACTTTGTTAGACTTTGAGTCAAACAATTTGAGTTAACTTTTAGAGTTAGACTTTGAGTTAAACTTTGAGTTAACTTTTAGAGTTACTTTTTAGGCTTAGACTTTAAGTTAAACTTTTAGAGTTAACTTTTAGTTAGACTTTTAGAGTTAAGCTTTTAGAGTTAGACTTTGAGTTAAACTTTTAGAGTTAACTTTTAGATTTAGACTTTTAGAGTCAAACTTTTAGAGTTAGACTTTGAGTTAATCTTTGAGTTAACTTTTAGAGTTACTTTTTAGGGTTAGACTTTGAGTTAAACTTTTAGAGTTAACTTTTAGATTTAGACTTTTAAGGTAAACATTCATTTTTGTTGGTTTTAGAGTTTAAAACTTTAAAAACTTTTAAAAAAAAAACCACTTTGGCATATTTATATCGTATCAGACTGATTTTCATCAGAACAGCAAAAGAAATTATACATATATATGAATTTTTGCTAAATGGATCCGAACCACATTTGGAGGCGGTTTGAAATGCAATTTCAATGGAATCTTTACAGAGGCATGTCAATCAAATCCGGAGTGACCGAAGTGGTGGGATTGAAGAAGAGCACCTAAGAGCTGTGAACTGTGACATGACAGAGAAAGTGTTTTGGGGGTGAAATGATGAAAATCGCTTCTGAAGATCAAACTGAGACATGGAAGTTAACAGGAATGGTGAAGGAGAGGTCCGGAAGACCAGGAAAACGTTCTGAGAGAACAGCTGACAGGATTGCTAAAACGTCAAATCAAAGAATCCCGGACCCTCTGGCTGGGAAACAAACCCAGGCCCACGAATCCCTAACATCCAAAAGTTTTTCATTACAGTTCCTCAGCAACTTGGATTCAGGAATCATGGCTGCGATCCGGCGACTCGAATGACGAGAGCTATATATGAGTGGATGTCTCAGTTTTTGACTTCTACCTACTGTTCAGAATTCTCAGAAGTTAAAAAAAACCACAACAACAACCAAAACTCTGCTCCGGTGTGGCACCGAACCAGCATGTATTAGTAGGTTCTGCCGAGCTGGATAAGTATACACTCGTAATGAGTTCTTACAGACCGGCCCCGGCACGTCTGAGGGGCCCGGAGACGCAGGCGTGCTTGTGCTTTGCTAATCATGCAAATTAGGCTTTCTGATTACTCACTGAAGCCCCAGCCAATAGGAGACGACAGCACTATAGAGAGTTCAGGGAACAAGCTGCCTTTGCCAACAATCCCTGCTTCGACGTTCCTGAACTGCAGAGGCAGATTAAACTCTTTCAGGAGAAGCACGTAGCGGAGAGAAGGATAAATGCATCGCAAAGGGGGATAGAACGGAAAAGAGAAAACAAATATTGGTCCCGCAGGATTTGGCGGGTTTTATTTTCCGAGCTTTAATCCGTGCGAACAGTATGCTGTGTGTGTGTGTGTGTGTGTGTGTGTGTGTGTGTGTGGCTACCGTCTCTTAAGTAAACCAATTCCACTGAAAACTAGACTGCCCTTCAAAAACGCTCGCTGGTCTAACCAGATTTAACAGGACATAGCGATGCTCCTCATTCAGGATGTTTAGCCCTTAAATATGCTGGCAACTATATTTACCGTGATTTGATTACTGTTATGAGAGTATATGCTTCAAAACGGAACCACATCTGGCCAAACAGGAGCCACATCTGACCTCAGCACAGTTTTAGAACGTCCAAGAAATCTTTGTGTGCTCAGCGCTAACATCCTGTAGCCAATCTCATAGACGTGCTAGCCGTAGTAGCAACTATACTTACCGTTATTTGATTACTGTTATGAGAGCACAAGGTTCAAACAGGAACCACATCTGACCAAACGAACCACATCTGGCCAAACAGGAGCCACGTCTGGCCAAACAGGAGCCACCTCTGGCCAAACAGGAGCCACGTCTGGCCAAACAGGAGCCACATCTGGCCCAACAGGAGCCACGTCTGACAAAACAGGAGTCACGTCTGACCACACAGGAGCCACATCTGACCAAACAGGACGCCCATCTGCCCATTTACAAATTGAACTATCATATTAACCAAGATATTCTTGTCCACAAAAAAGCCATCGTTGGCACCAGCATTAGCTCAGCGCTAACATCCTATTGCAAATCTCATAGACGTGCTAGCCGTAGTAGCAACTATACTTACTGTTATTTGATTACTGTTATGAGAGCATGAGGTTCAAACAGGAGCCACATCTGGCCAAACAGGAGCCACATCTGACCAAACAGGAGCCACGTCTGGCCAAACAGGAGCCACATCTGACCAAACAGGAGCCACATCTGACCAAACAGGAGCCACATCTGACCAAACAGGAGCCACATCTGGCCAAACAGGAGCCACATCTGGCCAAACACGAGCCACATCTGACCAAACAGGAGTCACGTCTGGCCAAACAGGAGCCTCATCTGATCAAACAGGAACCACATCTGGCCAAACAGGAGCCACATCTGGCCAAACAGGAGCCACGTCTGGCCAAACAGGAGCCACATCTGACCTCAACACGGTTTTAGAACGTCCAAGAATTCTTTGTGTGCACCAGCATTAGCTCAGCGCTAACATCCTATTGCAAATCTCATAGACGTGCTAGCCGTAGTAGCAACTATACTTACTGTTACAGGAGCCATTACTGTTAACAGGAGCCACGTCTGGCCAAATAGGAGCCACATCTGGCCCAACAGGAGCCACATCTGGCCCAACAGGAGCCACATCTGACAAAACAGGAGCCACATCTGGCCCAACAGGAGCCACATCTGACAAAACAGGAGCCACATCTGGCCAAACAGGAGCCTCATTTGGCCAAACAGGAGCCACATCTGGCCAAACAGGAGCCACATCTGGCCAAACAGGAGCCACATCTGGCCTAACAGGAGCCACATCTGACCTCAGCACAGTTCTAGAACGTCCCAAAAAATTTTTGTTTGCACCAGAGTTAGCTCAGCACTAACATCCTATTGCAAATCTCATAGACGCGCTAGCCGATGTTAGCATTACTGAATAGAACTAATTTGTTGTTTGTAAACAAAGAACTTCAAGGGTGGATAGCTCACGCCCAGTTAGAATGGAAGCAGCTTGATTTAGCCCACAATCCACAATAAATATAATCATAACTGATAAAACATTATCAATAACCGTCATATGATGTTGTGTTTGAGACTGTGGGGTAAATGTGATGGATTTACATTTCCTGTTTACAGCTTTCTAAAGCAGGTAGAGCTGCGGTATTAGCACTGGGGATCCTCTGTGTTTGCTAACACTAAAGCTAATCACAGTTTAGCGAATGCTTTACTCTCCACATAAAGTTCCACCAGCACTATTATACTCCAGTAGGAGCTCCAGAGCGTACACTATTGATGTTGTGCTGATCCATATGTTAAGAGTTAATCATCCGTAGAGAGCATTACTGCATCAGGAGACCAGCTAAGAGAAGCTAACGCTATTAGCGCCTAAGCTAGCGCCTATGTTTTTGCTCATATCATAACATATAACACTCAACAGGGGAAGATACAGTGGGGAAAATAAGTATTTAGTCAGTCACCAATTGTGCAAGTTGTCCCACTTAAAAAGATGAGAGAGGCCTGTAATTGACATCATAGGTAGACCTCAACTATGAGAGACAAAATGTGGAAAAAAATTGAGAAAGTCATTTTGTCTGATTTTTAAAGAATTTATTTGCAAATAATGGTGGAAAATAAGTATTTGGTCAATAACAAAAGTTCATCTCAATACTTTGTTGTATATCCTTTGTTGGCAATGACAGAGGTCAAACGTTTTCTGTAAGTCTTCACAAGGTTGGCACACACTGTTGCTGGTATGTTGGCCCATTCCTCCATGCAGATCTCCTCTAGAGCAGTGATGTTTTGGGGCTGTCGGCGGGCAACACGGACTTTCAACTCCCTCCAAAGGTTTTCGATGGGGTTGAGATCGGGAGACTGGCTAGGCCACTCCAGGACTTTGAAATGTTTCTTACGAAGCCACTCCTTTGTTGCCCTGGCAGTGTGCTTGGGATCATTGTCATGCTGAAAGACCCAGCCACGTTTCATCTTCATTGCCCTTGCTGATGGAAGGAGGTTTGCACCCAAAATCTCACAATACATGGCCCCATTCATTCTTTCATGTACACGGACCAGTCGTCCTGGTCCCTTTGCAGAGAAACAGCCCCAAAGCATGATGTTGCCACCCCCATGCTTCACAGTTTTTATTGTGTTCTTTGGATTCAACTCCGCATTCACTTTTCCTCCAAACACGACGAGTTGTGTTTTTTACCAAATAGTTCTACTTTGGTTTCATCTGACCATATGACATTCTCCCAATACTCTTCTGGAACATCCAAATGCTCTCTAGCAAACTTCAGACGTGCCTGGATATGGACTGGCTTAAGCAGGGGGACACGTCTGGCACTGCAAGATCTGAGTCTCCTGGCGTCGTAGTGTGTTGCTGATGGTAGCCTTTGTAACGTTGGTCCCAGCTTCCTGCAGGTCATTCACTAGATCCCCCCTTGTGGTTCTGGGATTTTTCCTTACCGTTCTTGTGATCATTTTGACCCCACGGGCTGAGATCTTGCGTGGAGCCCCAGATCGAGGGAGATTAGTAGTGGTCTTGTAGGTCTTCCATTTTCTGATTATTGCTCCCACAGTAGATTTCTTCACATCAAGCTGCTTGCCTATTGCAGATTCAGTCTTCCCAGCCTGGTGCAGGTCTACAATTCGGTTTCTGGTGTCCTCCGACAGCTCTTTCGTCTTCACCATAGTGGAGTTTGGAGTGTGAGTGTTTGAGGTTGTAGGCAGGTGTCTTTTATACTGTTAACGACTTCAAACAGGTGCCATTAATACAGGTAATGAGTGGGGGAAAGAGGAGCCTCTTAAAAAAGAAGTTACAGGTCTGTGACAGCCAGAAATCTTGCTTGTTTATTATTGACCAAATACTTATTTTCCACCATTATTTGCAAATAAATTCTTTAAAAAACAGACAAAATCACTTTCTCAATTTTTTTCCACATTTTGTCTCTCATAGTTGAGGTCTACCTATGATGTCAATTACAGGCCTCTCTCATCTTTTTAAGTGGGACAACTTGCACAATTGGTGACTGACTAAATACTTATTTTCCCCACTGTTGAAGCTTTGTATGATTCTCCACACGGTTCAGTGTGTGTGTGGGAGTGTGTGTGCAGAGTAGCTAACCAGTAAGTTAGCTAGCTAGCTTATTAGCCTAGTTTGATGCTTCACAGTGACATAAAATGAGCAGAAAATGGTTAATCCCTGTGGTTTAGAACCGTATGTTAGAACCGTAAATTCAGTCGGTTCCTTTGGGTTCTTGTTTTTGTAGTGTGCATGTGGGACAACATCTTTATAAAGTTTATTATTTTTATTATTATTAAACCTGCAGTTACTGGTGTGGCTGGTGCAGTTTTTTATTTATTTTTTTTAATATTTCATTAAATGAAAAATTAACCACACTATGTTGTTAAGTTATGGATCCGGGGAGACTGTTTCCAGTTTCCTGTTGAACTTTCTAGCTTGGTACAAAATCCTGTCGTATCAGTGCCGCGCTGCCTGCGTTCTCCACCCAGAAGTACGTTCCTCGCTGCTGTGATTTTGTCCCGTAAGTGATTTCGACCCTTTTTGACATTTATGGCCCGAACGAAAGGCCCAGCTCTTCTAGTCATGGTTTACCACTGATATGCACAGACATAAGCAGAGCAGATTAGCACCTCATATGAATCTCTGCTTCCCTTTACCCGCACGTGTGGCGATAAGAGGCTGTGCGGCAGTGCTGATCAGATGGTGTTAGTTAGCTCGGCTGTAATGGAACACAACATCTCTCGTGAGGGAGTGGAGACAGATCTCAGCCAAATCAGCTAATTAACTCAGAGGCTAGCGCGCGCACACACACGCTCGCTGTTCCCAAAGCGGATTCCATCCCTCCACCCAACCAAACAATGCGTTCCTCAAATCCAAAGTGTAAGGCAACCACAGCTTTGCCTGTGCTGTGGTTGAGGTCAGAGCAGATTTCTTCTCCCTGCTAGCCTTAGCGTTAGCCGCAGGTGGAGCTATCTCCATGGTGTACTGGAGATCCCCGGATGGTGTTCTACTCCAGTCAGAGGTTCTAGTGTACAGGTGGAGCTATCTTCATGGTGTACTGGAGATACCCGGATGTTGTTCTACTCCAGTCAGAGGTTCGAGTGTACAGGTGGAGCTATCTTCATGGTGTACTGGAGATACCTGGATGGTGTTCTACTCCAGTCAGAGGTTCTAGTGTACAGGTGGAGCTATCTTCATGGTGTACTGGAGATACCCGGATGGTGTTCTACTCCAGTCAGAGGTTCTAGTGTACAGGTGGAGCTATCTTCATGGTGTACTGGAGATACCCGGATGGTGTTCTACTCCAGTCAGAGGTTCTAGTGTACAGGTGGAGCTATCTTCATGGTGTACTGAAGATACCCGGATGGTGTTCTACTCCAGTCGGAGGTTCTAGTGTACAGGTGGAGCTATCTTCATGGTGTACTGGAGATACCCGGATGGTGTTCTACTCCAGTCAGAGGTTCTAGTGTACAGGTGGAGCTATCTTCATGGTGTACTGGAGGTCCCCGGATGGTGTTCTACTCCAGTCAGAGGTTCTAGTGTACAGGTGGAGCTATCTTCATGGTGCACTGGAGATACCCGGATAGTGTTCTACTCCAATCAGAGGTTCTAGTGTACAGGTGGAGCTATCTTCATTGTGTGCTGGAGATACCCGGATGGTGTTCTACTCCAGTCAGAGGTTCTAGTGTACAGGTGGAGCTATCTTCATGGTGTACTGGAGATACCCGGATGGTGTTCTACTCCAGTCAGAGGTTCTAGTGTACAGGTGGAGCTATCTTCATGGTGTACTGAAGATACCCGGATGGTGTTCTACTCCAGTCAGAGGTTCTAGTTTACAGGTGGAGCTATCTTCATGGTGTACTGGAGATCCCCGGATGGTGTTCTACTCCAGTCAGAGGTTCTAGTGTACAGGTGGAGCTATCTTTATGGTGTACCGTATCCCATCATGCACCGCGGCCTCACCAGCTCTCAGCCTGCTCTAAACTCTGAGGTAAATGTGAGGTCACTGGTCATGTGACTGTATTATAGAACGTGTTACTAGAAGTGGTCAGTAGGATTTGGGTATGGGGGGTGTTGACCCCTGCCTCTCAGGTGGTCCCAGTATTCCTGGTTGTTGTGAGCTGATGAAGGAGTCTGTCCCCCAAGCTTGAGATGAGCAGTGAGATTCCTAACCTCTGTTTATTATCCATCTTCCTGTTTACAGGGGCGATTCCAAACTTCCAGTGCTAATCAGAGAATGAGTGTGCATGTAATTGTCGTCTGTGCCGGGATGCTCTCCTCATGCATATTTTAGACTCTAGTCCTTCAGATCAAGGAAACGAGATTCAATATTAATTTAATCAATCAAACATCTGCCTGCAAATTATCCCAGAGTTAAGCTGTAATTGAATTAGCTGGCGTTTACTGATAACGCAGCAGGCAGCCATCATTCACAGTGCGCGCAGACGGCTAGCTCTGTCCGGCTAATTGGTGGGCTACCTGCGAACATGCTGTCTAACTGGCAGGTATCAGGGGAATGTAGTGCTCTCTCTCTCTCTATCACTCTCTCTCTCTATCACTCTCTCTCTCTATCACTCTCTCTCTCTCTCTCCTTCTCTCTATCACTCTCTCTCTCTTTCTCTCTCTCTATCACTCTCTCTCTCTCTATCACTCTCACTATCACTCTTTCTCTCTCCCTCTCTTTATCACTCTGTCTCTCTCTCTCTCTCCTTATCACTCTTTCTCTCTCCCTCTCACTATCACTCTTTCTATCACTCTGTCTCTTTCCTCTATCACTCTCTCTCTCTCTCTCTCTCTCTCTCTCACTATCACTCTCTTTCTCTCTCCCTCTCTCTCCCCCTCTCTCTATCACTCTCTCTCTCTCTCTCTCTCTCTCTCCTCTTTCACTCTGTCTCTCTCTCTATCACTCTGTCTCTCTATATATCTCTCTCCTCTCTCTCTCTCTCTCTCTCTCTCTCTCTCTCTCTCTCTCTCTCTCTCTCTCTCTCGCTCTCTCTCTCTCCCTATTACTCTTTCTCTCTCTCATCTCTCTCTCACTCTTTCTCTCTCCCTACCACTTTCTCTCTCTCATCTCTCTATCACTCTGTCTCTCTCCTCTTTCACTCTGTCTCTCTCTCTCTCTCTCTCTCTCTCTCTCTCCCTCTCTCTATCACTCTTTCTCTCTCTCTATCACTCACTCTCTCTCTCTCTCTCTCTCTCTCTCTATCACTCTTTCTCTCTCCCTACCACTTTCTCTCTCTCATCTCTCTATCACTCTGTCTCTTTACTTTTTCACTCTGTCTCTCTCTCTCTCACTCTTTCTCTCTCTCTATCACTCACTCTCTCTCTATCTATCACTCTTTCTCTCTCCCTACCACTTTCTCTCTCTCATCTCTCTATCACTCTGTCTCTTTACTTTTTCTCTCTCTCTCTCTCTCTCTCTCTCACTCTTTCTCTCTCTCTATCACTCACTCTCTCTCTCTCTCTATCACTCTTTCTCTCTCCCTACCACTTTCTCTCTCTCTCTCTCTCACTCTTTCTCTCTCTCTATCACTCACTCTCTCTCTCTCTCTATCACTCTTTCTCTCTCCCTACCACTTTCTCTCTCTCATCTCTCTATCACTCTGTCTCTCTCCTCTTTCACTCTGTGTCTCTTTCACTCTGTCTCTCTCTCTCTCTCTCTCTCTCTCTCTCTATCTCTCTGTCTCTCTCTCTCTCTCTCTCTCTCTCTCTCTCATAATAATGATAGTTAAGGGTTTTACTGGATTGAGTATATTATAGAACATGTAGATCATGTTGTGGCAGGCTGATACGAAGCGTCCCGCTACAGCGCTGGTCTCTCTCCTCTCTCCTAACAGGATGGGCGGTTGGTTGTTATTGCCGCGGTTGGTAAATTGGGGGTGGATCCTGTGGGCCTGTGTGCAGTATATGTGTGGTAGTGATGTGAATATGAGGAACTCGTTGAGAAAGTGCGGCTCCCTCTCGACAGTGTTACTGTTGCCCTGCTGGCAGGTTCTCTGCTCCGTGGGGAGCCTTGATGTTCTATAGTGGCCGGTGTGCATGGCCAGGCTGTGGTTACCGAGTCAGCACTTTGTCTGTGAGGTTCCGTGTTCAGTATCGGTCACCTCTCTCTATCTCTCCGTCTCTCCTCCTCCTCTGTAAGGGACAGGAGGCAGGTGTAGTATTAACTGACCCTCCCACTCATCAGCTGCTGATTACTCTAGCCAGTTCATATGATACCCCACACAAAACATGCAGGGACACACAAACAGGTACCCAACACAGTGACCACGCACCCACTGCAGGGGCAGATGGGTAGAGAACGTGACTCAGTGGAAGTGGTCTCTTCTCTGCCGTTGGCTCTGTGCCAGCTCACTGAGGCAGAAAATAACCCTGGCTAAATAATGAAATAATGAAATACGCTTCTTTAATGAAACCTCCATCCTCCGCACTGCTCCTCCTGCATTCCCACCATTCCGGACCTGCCACAGGAACGCAGCCACACTGCACTTTCACACACTGCAAACTATTTACCTTGTAGAAATAAAGTATCTGTGATTTAGCGAGCAGAGCAGCTGCACCCAGAAGGAGGTGTGGGAGTGCGGTGCTGTTGGGAAGGAAGATAAAGGTGAACAGGATCAATAACTGATGAGAAATTTAGACTGATAGGATCAATATTTATTGAGCTACACATACAGAAATCTGTCTCTCAGTATGGTGGAGTCGGGCCGCCGTGTTCGCTAACCCAACATGCCAGACGTCTCGGTATGGAGCTGTAGAGGTTCCTAATGGTGTCCTGTGATAATCCATCCCATGCAGCTTGAACATCCTCACACAGTTCCTGCAGATGGTGCGGTAGGGGTGGAGGTGGAGGGACACCAGGTCTTCTGGACGTGTACAGTACACCGTTCATCTTGGTGCTGACCACGGTGCCTCCACACACAGACTCGTTGGGCGTCTCCACCAAGACTAAAGCGGGACTCGTCACTGAAGATGACCCGCTGCCATTCTGAGTCACTCCATGACAGTCTGGTACGACACCACTGCAGTCTTTGGTGACGGTGACGTGGTGTTAAGGACAGTCGTGGTAACGGTCTGTGTGCATGTAGTCCTGCGTGGTGCAGCCGTCTGCCAATGGGGCTGCACTAACAGGGTGACTCATGGAGGCAGCGCTGCTCGCTGGATGTCAGCAATTGAGGCAACTGGGTGCAACTACCTGTTCACATAGTGTATTGATGTTGCATGAATTTCATGACGTGTTTTTGCAAATGACATTTAGCTCATCATTGTTGGAGTAAATTTAGCTTACAGTGCTATATGCTGACTTCAGCACATCCTCACAGACACAACAAGCAATAAAAGCCAAAATGCCTAATGCTCTCAATTTCAGAGACCCCGGCTAACTTCCCTACAGCGCTACTCCCAGAATAGCGACAGAAGTTGTGCATTTTGTGCAGTTGTAGAGCCGCACAAGGCCCTGGGATCATTGGGAGTGACGCTCAAGTGAAGGTGCGTGTTGGCACCCAAACGGCATCTGAGCGAATTCCGACTAGCCCACAAGGTCTCAGCTGGGGAAAAGATGATGGTACTGGACAAGCCCTAACGATGCACAGCGGGTGGTCAAAAGACCACTCTGACGAGAAGGAATTGAAAAGGTCAGGGGTTCCTGCAAAGTCCAGTTTCCGACACCGCTGCGTGCTCGTCCGCGATCTAAACCGTTTCAAGTCCTAAAAAAGAACAAAGGGTCGGTTTTCTTCCTACATCGGCTCAATCCGTGCCAACCAGGCGCACACACACCGGAAAGCTTTGAAGTCTTTAGGCCGCTGGATGGGTATCGGATCAAACCGAAACATGCACCTGTGAGAGTGTCCGAGGGAAGTTTAGAACCCTGATCAGGAGCCTGGAAACAGAGAGAGCACTGTGCGTCTGGGCGCGTACGAGGGTAAGGAGCTCGGGGACGAGGCATTTTCCAGCGAAGCCGGCCAGCCGCTCGCACCTGCCGCCGGATCCAATCGCTTGCTAATGGCCACGTCTCCAAGGAGACCTTCTCAGTATCAGCCTTTAATTGGCTGCCGCAACCAAAGCCCCTTTCATTCACCCAATAGCTGCTTCCCACAATAAACAAAACTGTCAATCAAACGGAGCAGCTGACTCTCTTCCCGGGATTTCTCAGAGAGTCTCATTAATGGGCTGAAGTGCATTCATCAACGGGGGCACACACGGGATGGAATTAATTATGCCCATCCGGGTGGCGGCAGCAGGAAGCTATATTCATCCTCCTGTCCACCTGTCTGGTGATGTAGGGCGGTGATATTTTACTGTGGTGGTTTTGCACTAAGTGAGATTGTCTTTAATAAGCTTTGATCTATTAATAATACGCTCACTGGGCAAAAATATGAGTCCCCTGTCCCTAACGGTGTGTAACCCCTCCACCAGCACCAATAACAGCTGGGACTGGATTGGGCATGGACTGGACGAGTTTCTGGATGTAGACCATCAGTGTTCAGACTCTCTTACATCAAAGAATTGGTCGGTTGGTCCAGATTTGGTGGATGCCTTCCCTGGCACAATTCCGAGTAGAATTCCCTGTAGACTGGGATTTTGGCCACTGCTGGTAGCTGTAGATATATAGCAGATTTATGATCATATATAAACACTTCGTAACGTATTTATGATTTTTTAAATTGACATTCAAAAGGTGTATACATTTTACACAATAGTAATATGGACCACAATGTCCTGGCAGAACATTTTTCAAAATAAAAGTCCTCCTCATTTTGAAAAACGACTTTTTTATATAGTACAAATATTATGGAAATTATACTATAGGAATTCCAAATTTCTATTAGTGTTTTGCGCTAATTTTGACTCTACATCTTTAAAAATGTATTTTAATAATGCTAATTCAAAATCAGGTTAGGTGCCATCATAGTTCTTAGTTCATAGCGATGTTGTTATGCACTTACGGTATTGCAGAAGGTACATGTATAATTGTTTATCCCATTTATTTATTTATTTATTTATTTATTATAGCTCTTTGATGATTGTTAAATGTTGTACCCCAATGTTGTCTAACCCCAAGGATTAAAAACGTTTGTTTGGCCTTACCTTAAAAGTGACAGACGTTGACCAAGCTGAAATGCATGTCATGTGGATCCTCCAATTGCACTGCAAAGTAATCTAGTTACATTAATGTGGGCATCCAGCATCTGCAGGGAATGAATAAGTACTATGGCACTGTAAAATTCCTTGTTGCTTGACCACCACCATAGTAAAATTCATATTTATAAATAATTTACTGTCCATAATGTACTATCCACATAGTGAATGAGCACGTAAGGCAACTAATATTTGATTAATAACAAAAAATTTAGGTGTGCCTAAATGTCAAAGCATCTGGAAAACCCTTGAGGTTCAGTAATAAGGCATTCTGCTCGAAATAAAAGTTTTCCTAAATAAATAATAAGGACTTTTATTTTGAAAAAATACTGTCTGACAAAAAATACTAGTCCAAATTGATATCATGCAACACACGTATACTTTATAACCTGTTTATGTATGTTGTTATAGTGTGCTGTTATGTAGACATCCTTCATATATAGTATTTGGTAATTTATACAGTATATTAACACTGTTTATTAAATACACAGGTACTTTGGGAATAACCATATGCAGTGGTTGCCAAAATGCTCATGTGCATGCTGAGCCTAACTCAGAACCGCTGGTGTAGGGAACAGCAGAGCCTTTTACTTTTGTTAGTATGCAGGTGTGGCTTCCAGTCCTGGGCAGCATGCTCCTTCATAAACATTCAGCGCAGGAAGCCTGGAGATGCGCAAATAAGGCAGGCTGGGATTGCAATTAATCAGATCATACATGATATGCGAGCAGCTTTGGAGTGGTTAGCAAGTGTTTACAGAGCTGCAGGAAGTGACCCCTGACGGCGGTTATATGGAGACCAGAATACTAACAGTATAGGGCAAACGTATCCGTCATAAATAAAAATCGATTTTAATTATTTGAGATGTCTTTAAGGTTACAGACACTATGCTCTTCCACGTCCTTGGTGCATGTTGGCTGTGAATTCCGAGAACCCTTCACCCGTCTGTTTTGGAGAGGTTCAAGTTTGTGCCTCCAGACTTTCGGCTGTTACTGTAGTTACGGTTTAGATTCATTTTAGAGTTTCGTTTATTTCTGAAATGCTTTTAAAACAAGGATGCAGATATGTTAGCGCTTTATCAAAAGCAAAAAGGCCTAGGTATGCAGTGCATAACCTTTAATAACTCCTTTCAGTGCGGTTCTGTAAACTCCAGTACAAATCATGTGATAAAAGGAGAACTGCAGACGAACAAGTCAAGCAGAAAAGAGCTTTTAGAGTCTTTTAGAATGGGCTTAGTCTTTGAGATCAATGCGGATTTGGTGGGAACAGCGCTCCAGGGCCGTGGTGCATGTTGGCAGCCAAACGGCATGCAAGTGTATTCCTAATACCCTTCAAAGTCTAAACTGGGACGTGTCAAAGTTGTGCAGCCAAACATTACTGTTACTGTACCTCCAAGATGACTTATTACTTCTACAGTGATTTTAGTTTACTGTCTGAAATGCTTTTAAAACTAGGATGGAGATCATTTAGCACGTTATCAAAGTCCAAAGGCCCAGATACCTATAGCATAACCTTTGCTAACTACTTCCAGTGCTGTAAACAAATCATGTTCTACAAGGAGAACTAAGACGAACAAGCCAAGCAGATAAGAGCTTTTAGAGCAGGATTTTATCTCTGAGGTCAATGCGGATTGGGTGAGAACAATGCTCCAAGGCCAAGGCACATTTTATTCCCAAATGGCATGTACTCCAAATTCTGAGTACCCTTCAAAGTCTGAACTGGAGAAGTTCAAATTCATGCATCCCAACAGTTGGCTTTTACTAAATACACCAACAGGAGAACCGCAGCCAGACGAGCCAGACAGATAAGTGCTTTTAAAGAAGGGTTAGGCTCTGAGCTTGTTGCCAAGGCGGTGAGCACAATGCTCCAAGGCCAAGGCGCATGTTCATGTCCAAACGGCATGCGAGTGAATTGCGAGTGCCCTTCAAAGTCTGAACTGGAGAAATTTAAATTCATGCATCCCAACATTTGGCAATTACTAAATACACAATGACTGATTTCATTAATTTTAAATTACTATCCAAAATGCTTTCACAACGAGAATGCAGACACTTAAGCATGTCTTCAAAAGCAAAAAGAGCCAAGACACACACTGCATGGCTTTTAACCATGGCTTTCAGCGCTGTTCTGTAAACTCCAATACAAACCATGCACTAACAGGAGAACCGCAGCCAGGCGAGCCAGGCAGATGAGAGCTTTTAAAGAAGGGTTAGGCTTTGAGCTTGTTGCCAGGGTGGCGAGAACAATGCTCCAAGGCCAAGGCGCATACTCATGCCCAAACGGCATGCGAGTGAATTGCGAGTACCCTTTAAAGTCTGAACCGGAGAAGTTCAAAGTCGTGCATCCCAACTTTAGACTGATACTGTAATTACAAGATGACTTACAGGCCATCGATCAGGCTGGGAGTGATCAATCGATCAGGCAGATCACACCACGGCTCACGCTGTTTCGCATCCAGAGAAGAAGACGGAGAGAGAGTCTAATCTCTATCTAATTAACGGGTGGTGTTTTGATTGGATCTCGCCTGACATATTTTCCCCTGAGTTCTGGAGAGCATGTAGCGGAATCATCTGAGTGTTGAGAAATGTAATTAAGAGCATTTCAATGTCATTAATAAAGTTTGAGCCACGATGATCAGCGGAATGTGGAGTCAATAACAGGATGTGCAAAACAACAGGAGGGAGGATCCTTCGCTCTGATTAGTGGATCTCCTTGGACTTCTCAGGTAATAGGAAGTTAGGCCGTCTTGGATTATCAATATAGGAAATAAAATGTCAGTAGATGTTTATATGATCGGAGGGAATTGAGAATGCTAAGGCATCTCATTGATCATGTGTGTCGTCACTGTCCAAAGACAGAAAACAGGTATCTCCAAAATGGCAACTTTCCAGGAGAGGCCAAAAACCTCATTTCATTTGAATGGAAGTCAATGGAACCAGACGTCTTTCCGCGCAGCTTTGGGCTGTTTCTGTGGGGCCATTCTTCATGAAATTTCCACACAGTGTAAACAGCAGCTCCTGTGATCAAATGAGGCATAAAAGTAAAAATCAACAAAAATAAAGAGACGTTTTTCTTTGGACAGCGACGATATTGAAATTTACACTCACCAGCCACTTTATTAGGTACACCTACCATGTATCTGCACTCACTGCTACACTGACCATACAGGACACTCTGTAGGTGTACAGGTCCAGATTGTAGTCCATTTGTTTCTCTATATTACCCTGTTCTTCAATGGTCAGGACCCCCACAGAGCAGGTATGATGTGGGTGGTGGATCATTCTCAGCACTGCAGTGACACTGACGTGGTGGTGGTGTGTTAGTGTGTGTGTGGTGCTGGTGTAAGTGGATCAGACACAGCAGTGCTCAGTGTCACTACTGGACTGGGAACCGTTCACCAGCCAAAACTATTCAGGCAACAGCATCCTGTGGGCAGTGTCTTGCAGACAGCATCCTGTAGGCAGCTTCCTGTAGTCAGTGTCCTGTAGGCAGCGTCCTGTAGGCAGCGTCCTGTAGGCAGCGTCCTGTAGGCAGCGTCCTATAGGCAGCTTCCGGTAGGCAGCGTCCTGTAGACAGCATCTTGTAGGCAGCTTCTGGTAGGCACTTCTGGTAGGCAGCGTCCTGTAGGCAGCATCCTGTAGGCAGCTTCTGGTAGGCACTTCTGGTAGGCAGCTTCCTGTAGGCAGCTTCCTGTAGGCAGCTTCCTGTAGGCAGCGTCCTGTAGGCAGCGTCCTGTAGTCAGCTTCCTGTAGTCAGCGTCCTGTAGGCAGCTTCTGGTAGGCAGCTTCTGGTAGGCAGCATCCTGTATACAGCTTCCTGTAGGCAGCGTCCTGTAGGCAGCATCCTGTAGGCAGCGTCCTGTAGACAGTGTCCTATAGGCAGCTTCCGGTAGGCAGCGTCCTGTAGACAGCATCCTGTAGACAGCGTCCTGTAGACAGCGTCCTATAGCCAGCTTCCGGTAGGCAGCGTCCTGTAGACAGCGTCCTATAGGCAGCTTCCGGTAGGCAGCGTCCTGCAGCAACCAGGCCGTTGTTACGATGTTGCCACACACATCCTATGGTATGTGATTTCAGGTGATGGATAGGTGGTGGCTATTGTCTTTGAGAAAGTAGGTAGGACTTTGCTACATGGTTGCTATGGTATCCCAGGTGGTTGTTAATGTGAGGAAAGCTCCAATTATGTTGTAATTGATTGTTGGGGTGCTGCCATGTTGTTGCTTTAATATCCCAGGTTGTTGTTAATGTGTTGCAAGGTGGTCGGTGTGGCATCCCAGGTGGTTCCTAGGAAGTGGTTGAGAGTGTGTTGCTAGGAAACACACACAATGTTTGATGCTTTACATCATTTAAAAAGCCCGTAAAGACACAGGAACGAGGAACTTCTTGTGTGAAGTTACGCTTTTGGAGAGACGAGGTTGTATTCTGACAGTAGCTGCTGAAACTTACTGATTGCCAACATTGTAAACCTCACTGAGGCTCACCACAGCTCCACATTTGTAGGCGGAGCATGGTAGGCCAGTGGACATATACGGGCATACAGGGGACACGGTGGATAGTGGGCAGCTAAAGTGCTGACGTGAACTGCTGGCGGAGTCATCACCACGTCTCAGCTAATATTGCACAGCAAGCCTACACAGCTAACTAACGTGTTCAATCAACAGAAACATGGTGTGTAAAAGCTCATCATGGAGGATTGGGGGTATTGTTTTGCGCGCTGGCTCACGTAAGCCCAGCTAATATGAACTCCAGCAGGAATATTATGGTCTGTGTCGGACGGATACAGACAGAGGGAGGGTTTGGTGCAGCCGAGCGGCAGGCTGTCTGCAGAGCGGTACTGCAGGCTTCAGCTCGCACTGCTGCTGCTTCTGCGCTTGGTGTTATACCGGAATGGGAGTTGGTCATGTGACACCAGCTTCCACGCTCGGATTGGTGTGAGCTGTGCTGAGATCTGTTACCACGACGATGCTAGTGTTCGATTTGGTGGAGCTAAATGTGGCAGCACGTTGGGCTATATATAGGACTACGCAAACAGAGCGTACCGACCATCTGACACCCGCAGTGAGAAACCATCGCGGCTCCTCTCCTGACGTCTCCCTTCATCTCTATCAGCAACAGATCCATACAGGCAGAGTCTACAACATGACGGCACAGAGGCAGAACAGAGAGGGAGACGGAGGAGAGGGAGAGAGAATGCCAAAGTGAGAAAAACGAAAGATGGTGAAGTAACTAAAAAAAGTAAGAAAGAAAAACAGAAGAAAAGAAAGACGGAAAGATTATGATTGAGATTAGAACTGGGATTAGGGTTAGGATTATGACTAGGATTAGAGTTTGTGTTATGACTTGGATAAGGACTAGAATTGGGATTAGTGTTAGGATTATGATTAGGATTAGAACTGGGATTATGACTTGCAGACGGATTAGGATTAGAACTTGGATTAGGGTTAGGATTATGACTAGGATTAGAACTGGGGTTATGACTTGGATAGGGACTAGGATTAGAACTAGGATTAGGGTTAGGATTATGACTAGGATTAGAGTTTGTGTTATGACTTGGATAAGGACTAGAATTGGGATTAGGGTTAGGATTATGATTAGAACTGGGGTTATGACTTGGATAGGGACTAGGATTAGAACTAGGATTAGGGTTAGGGTTAGAGGTTGTGTTATGACTTGGATAAGGACTAGAATTGGGATTAGGGTTACGATTATGATTAGAACTTGGGTTATGACTTGGATTAGAATTTAG